>JAJHUR010133321.1:10384-27668 GCA_027495735.1 Lutjanus campechanus | reverse complement strand
ACACACACACACACACACACACAGATGTAGGGATTCAGGTAGAAAGAAGGAAACAAAGCAAGAAATGCGGACAAACAGACAAATACCGAGAAAATAATTTACAGATTCGAGGGGTGATCACCAGAATTTTATGACTTGACATGTGACTTACTTGACCCCTTGCTTGATTCTCACCACACTAACCCAGGACTTGCTTGAGACTTGAGCACATTGGTGACCTACTCCCACCTCTGCTGAGATGACACTGCACTTTTTTTTCTTGTACATCGTGTTATCTCACATGTTTTAAATGTATAACTTTTTTCTCACTGTACAATTTGACAAGATGTCCAAGTCCTCAAAAATGTTGGCTAAAAAGGAGAAGGTCGACACTACTTTGTTTAATTTTACTTTGATTTATAAGAAAGAAGAGGAATGTGGACTTGCAACAATGCAGACAGCACTGTTTGAATATTTGGAAGCAAAGTGCAGTTTTATTTCCATCACAATACTCACATGTTGTAACAATATTAAAACAACTTATAGCAGGGCTTCTCAACCTTTTGTAATTCAAGGCCCACTTCTGACTTTTTCAAATACATGAGAAAAAAACATAACATAACAAAAGGGAGAAAACAATAACTGATGTTAAGAATCCAGATTTAACTCTTTCTGTGCCATTGATGAGATATCTCGTCAATTGCTGTTTTCACTGCAAGGGGGTAGGGGATGCTGGGACACATCTTTTTTTTGTGATCAATTATTTGTATTATAGGCAGGAGAGACAATGATTCATTCACAAATGTCAAACAATACAAGACAAGATCTGACATTTCTCTGCCCCCCTCATTTCTCTTGTTTCCTTTCTCCTGACCCACTCCACCCGAACCCCATAAACCCCGGTGTGGTGAAACCGTAGTACCAGACTAACAATTATACTCGTCCTCATAATTATTATCACCATTATTGCTGTTAATTGCAGCCCAACGAGACAATGCACATGGACTAGAACAAGCACAAACCAAAAAATTACAGAAAAAGAAGAAAATGGGGAAAAGGTAGAAAATTAAAAGAAAAATACAAAAAAAGCAATATAAATAATAAATAAAATAAATGATGATAATAACAATAATTCCCTTCTTTCTGCGTCATTCATTCCAACCCCACTCGTTTGCCAGCCAGGAATCCAATGACCATTATTACCAGCAGTATTCAAGCATAAAGGAAATTAATATGTATGCCAATTTCATCCATCATCCATGATGATATCCAATAGAAATAGAAATAAATATATGTATACATACAAGGTCAACAAAGGACCTAGTGTGCATATGAGTATGTATGTATAACATTCCAAGCAGGTAAGCAAGTAGCAAATACATAACACAGCTCAGCAATAAAAAATAACCACAAGCTTACATCAAAGTACAGATCTTTTCTAAAATCTTTGACCAACAAATTATGTTGTGTGTCTTAGCATAATGTATACGTGCTGTAGAAAGCTCTATCTGTGCAATCTCCTTATAAGAAGGGAGCCATTCTCTCACTGACAGCGTACGTAGAGATTTCCAACGGCAAACTACCATCCTTTTAGCAGCTGTTAAAAAAAAGATTGTTACTAGGGAACTACTGGAATCAGTGCTCGGCTGCAGATCTGTGGGTCAGAGGCACAGAGCAGAGCTGCTCGCTCTGCAGCCCCCACGCCTCTCGGACAGAGTGTTTCGGGCAGGGGGGGGGTCGGCATTCTGGTTTCCAATTTTTGGGTGCAACCAACCAATATTCAAGTACGTATAAAAAAAAGAATGGACAAAACGGTTGTGTCTGAAACTAGAAGATCTGTTCTTTTTTTAATATATATTCCATATTTACATATTCATAGAACTGAATATTCTGTGGGTGTTGAAAAATCTGTGAATTTTGTCAAAAATGTTGGCGCTGGCTGGCACGTTCATTTAAAAAAAACTGGCAGGGAAAGAGTTAATGTATTCCACATCACTTTTTTATTTAAAAAAAAAAACGATCCATTTTGTATCGGCAAATTCAAGGGAACATTATTATTATTAACACATGTTTTCTTGATCTTAGAATACATGCGTACAAATGTAGGACAGGAGTTTTTTTTCTTTTCTTTTTTGGTTGGAGAATTAACAACACACACACAGATGCGCCCTTGGGTGGAAGGAAGTAACTGACACACAGTGAGTTAAAGTGCAGAGCAGCAGAAGTGAAAACGACTCAGAATTAATAAACGTTAAAGTTCAGCCCTGCCCCTGAGCAAGGCACTGACAGGTCACACTTTATCTCGCCCTCCAGTGTGTGTGTGTGTGTGCAGATGTGTGTCCCTAACACTGATATACATGCACATGCACCAGTGGTGTGCCCAGTTGTACAAGCTTGTGCTTTGATCTTTGCATGTGTGTGCGTGCTTTTATGCGTTCATGTGTCTGCATTTGTCCCTGCGTGTCCCCGCATTATTTGATTTGTGAGTGTGTGTGTGTGTGTCCAGGCTTTAATAAGCCTCTGTGTGATAAGTGCGGCTCTCCACAGCCTGGAGGAACAGGTTCCACTGTTGAACTCTTAAGTCCAACAACCTTTTGGTGTCTGGCTGAAATGAAATGCCAGATGCGGTCTGACACTCTGCTCAGACCTCCAGCCTACAGATACAGCCCCGTGACTGCCTCACCGGGCAACACCACAGCTCTTTAATCTTTTAAGATTGTCAAATGTCAGATCAGACAATCAGCTCTTAATGCATCTGGGTGACCAGACGTACAACGTGGTTGACACTGAGGACTGCAGACAGGGAGAGGGAGCAGGACAGGAGGGACCTGTGTGGTGAAAAATTTAGTGCATTAACCTGGATCTTATCTAGGGTCTAATTTTCATAAACTAGCAAATTTTAAAAATAAAGTCAATCCACCAGGTCTTGATATCCATAGATGGTTGGAGTAGATGAATAGAATAGGATAGTTATCTGTCTGCAAATAGGAATCAGTTCAAGCATAAATCTACAAATTCATACACATAAATAGCCTCTTACACACTGGAACTTTAACATGTGCAGGCTGAATACCACTTACTTTGGTGTTTTGTTCAACATGTTATTAATCATGCGTTCTATTTTAAGTAAATGTCCACGCTGTCTGTCCTCAGGATCAGCGGCTGTCAATACTTCCCCTGCAGAGCGTTTGTTTTTATCTCCTTACCTCCACAAGTCGATAGCGGGTTAGTTGCTCCTCTGTGCTCACGGGAGGACGCAGACATGGGATTAAAAGGCAAAAAGCCTCCAAGCAACTTAAACAATAGTGTCAGTTCTGAATAAATGCCTCTGGGAGGGTAACTTGCAGCCTCACTCTCACTACTGGATGCTTTTTCAGTGGAGCTTATTTCTGTTGGTTTTGGATTACTTAAAGGGAAGATATATGCTATTTTATGTCATTTTCTGCACCATTAATTTGCTATTGCCATTTAGGTTGAGCAGCTACTCTTGAACTTGAGTTATAATTGTAATGTCTGACTTAATTTCCTCTTTCATATGACTAAAAAGCACAGGTTCTACCAAAGAAAGACCCTCTGTTTGTAAAATTAGAGATTTTCCTTTCAAGTACTACTTTTTATGTCTTCAGTATCGACCACTGATGCCAGATTCATGTGATATGGGAGATTCACAGTTTTTACAGTGCTGTGCAACATAAGACTGACTCCAAAGACACATGAGGACGCATTCAGACTCATATAATATATAATTTTAGCCATTAGAGGTCTTTTTTTACATTAAAACAATAACAAAAGATGTAGTTTGGTGACATAAAGTAGTGCAGGATCAGGGAATTTGCTTTCTTCACTTTTAAACAACCACCATAGCTGATGAGAATCTACAGTATCTGACATGACTCAGGCAGCAGTACTGTTCGTGGACTTCTGACCTCCGTCTTAACTCTGACATATCCGAGGTATCCTGTGTTTTCCCAGAAGTTATAGCAACTAGCGGCTAGGAAGCAACTGCTAGAGGGCAGTGCACCATTACCTTGAATAAACTGAGTATTTCTCTGCATTTAAAGATTGGTGGATAATGTAACACAACTCACACAAAATATATAACATATCCAGCATTTTCTGGACATTTTTATGCATAAGTGTTACTTATTAATTACCTTGAATAATGGACTTTGGCTCATGTGAGTAATCCATATTTCTTTGCCATAGTTTCCTGGCACCTCCACATTCCTATTGGCTGCTGCTAACTAACTACATTTTCAGTTCACCAGGGTGCTTTATTAACTTCACACGGCAGCGCATGAGCACAGCAATAGATCACCTTTCTTTACCTTTGAGACTGAAAAATCTCCTTTACGAGAGAGACCTGGCCAAAGTAGGTAGCAGCCAATCACAACATATTGAAATGCAAGAAATGCAACATATTAGATGAAAATCCATAATAATACAGCAGGCATTCAAACAAGGTAGCCTCTTAAGAAAAACGCTTCATCATTCATCATTGGATGCGAGTGTATCTAATTTTAGAGATTGTGCATAGTAGGAAAATGCAGTTTTCCTCAGATCAGTTAAAACCTGTAGTGCATTAAAAAGCAACTTCGGAGGAGCATAGCTGTTAACTACCAGGGCTGACACAGAGAAGTGTAAAGAGGTAGGCTGGATGAAATATTGCTTGAAAGATGAAAATATATCAGTGCTATTGTCTAGTTGACAGTTTGTACTCCACTGAACGAGCGTCACCAAACCTACACGCAAAAACACTCGTGATCTGCCTGTATTTGCTCTTAATGCTGACTGAAATCAAAACAGATCATCTGGGGGAAATACGTGTCAAACAAATGAATACTGTGCTACCGACACTGTGGAAACATGCAGAAACAGAGCCTGATGTTTAAAAACCTGTTGCCCGGCGCTTTGAGAAAAATCTGTGTTTCTTTTTCAGAAAACTTTGACGGGAAAAGGTGCAGTCAGCTTGTATTCATAACAGTTGTAGTGGATTACAGTTGTGACAAGGGATAATGAAAAAAGCGAGACATCATGACAAAGTATTTAACTATCTCTGAATAATCCCCCTTTTTTTGCTGTTAGTTATATGCTCAGCCTTTTACGTTTGTCATATTCAACTTGACATAATAACAACATGGAGGGACAGTGGATTATACTGCAGTGGTTGCTTGAGAAGTTTCTGTGAATGTTTTGCTATAAAACCCTCCATATCCCGTGAATCATTACATGACGTTATATTACATTCAACTGTCCAAAGCATATTACAAGTGCATTCAATGCTCATGAGTAACAGTCTTCGAGCCAGGTTTTCTTTAGCGGTACGAACCTTTAAGCCAGTTCATAATTTACATGTTGGACTGTTATAATGTTTAGAAGTTAATTGGGTGCTTGGAGAGGCCTCTTTCTTTGGTTGGATGAATTTTGGGTCAGCGTATTTCTCCCCTCTCTCTCTTCACCACTCTCTCTTCATCTTTTGCCCAGTTTCTCTTTTATTTGTCTTTTTTTATAAGCTTCAGTCCGCCTTTTTTCTGCCTTTCCTCTCTCTCTCTGATAAGCACTCGTGTCTCTTTCACTTTCTCTCTGCTCTTTCATTAGCAGCGGTGTCTTTGATCCGAGTGAAGGAGGCTGTAACTCTTAAGCCTCTGACCACACAAACACTCACACAGCCCAAACATAAGAAAAAGCAGCGAGTTGGACTTATCGATGATATTTCCCATCATACAGCTCTCACTGCGTTTGTTGTGTGTGAGCACAGCGGGAGGATTTGTTCAGTGGAGGGAAGGAGCGGCTCTACTGCTGCTTAGAGCTGTAAACAAAGTGTAGACTGACCATCAGTCCTGTTCTGGGAGCATTTTCGCTGTGGCTGCAGGTTAACTCCAATTTGTAAGAATGAAAAAAACAGAAAGCATAAAGCAACAACCGCCCTGAGTGAAATGCCACAATTTGTGTGCAAAAATGCCAAAAACAAGCTTAAGTTTCAACATGATGCCTTTGTTAGCACCGCATAAAGAGTACTAACTTTATGTAAGAGGCCTGACCCACATACTGTAACATCTCCTTACATCATATATAGTTAAAACAAATATTGCATAACAGAAAATCCTATCCTATCCACCACATATATTCCCAGAATTACAAATAACCCGTGAACATAGATGTAGTCATGGGCACCAGCTTGGGTTGAACATTGTTGGGGGGGTTGCAAAAAATTTAATGTTAGACTGTATGAATTTCTATCCTGGGAACAGACGCACACTATCCCAAAGCAGGTTACAAACCTGACCACTTCTGTCTATAATCTGGTTGCATTAATATTTATTGACACAGAAGAATTTCACCATTGATCACCATTATAATAAACATAATATAAACTGCGCATGGCGCATGCAGCTTGACTTTCGCTGCGGTTTGCGAGGATTAAATGTCAAATTCAGCCTGTGATCTGTCACTGTCTGACTGAACAGCCTCATGGAAGTGATATTTTACAATTCTTCATGTTTTAAAACAATTAATTTCTTAAAAACAAGTCATTCGGTGTTTTCAAAGTTATTCTATTGAGCAGAGACAGATTCCATATTGTATTCACACACAGGCGGCAGCAGACAGCTCGCACCGTGCACGCAGCAGTGTTCAGCTGGCTTCATAAGTTAATGATCACTCAGAGTTAAAAAGCAAAACTCTAAGAAAAAAAAGAAGAAGCCCTCAGTGACTTGGTTTGAGGCTTCAGATGGATTCTTCAGGAGATTTTGGCGTCTTTCTTCAGTGAGGGGCGCTTTATGCCGCAGCCAACTGCTGAAGGTAAATCCATCAGATGCTGCAGTATTTCACCCAGAGGTCTTTTGGGTAAAGTATAAATCCAGTGTTCTTGAAACTTTGGGCTTCACCTGGAACTCTGTCTGAGAGTCCAAATGTCGCAGCGAACCTCAGTCCAGCACAATTTATCACTCCAGTGCAGCGCACAATTTGCATCTTCCAAGTTTAACATTTTCAAGTATTTCCACCCAAAGCTGGAGGCAGACATCGTGTTAATCTAATCTAATTCTGATGGTAGAGCCACAAGTTACTCTTCAAACTAATCAGAGGTATTTGAATTCATGGCACTTTGCACTTGTTAACCAGTTCATTAAAGCGCACGGTGTGCAACAAAACACACACTATGTCTCATGAAAATCAAATCTTAAGAATAATCTAGCACACGCTATGACTTTAATTGTGGTTCTTTCAAATGCCAATTAAAATTATTAGTCTATGGCAATTTTACAACTGCATTTTATCCTGCTTTGTCTCAAGATTGGGAGGTTGCTGCACCCCAACTTCAGCTTTGGGGGGCATCAAACTCAATGCCCCAATGTAGATGGCACCTATGCATGTAGCTGAGGTGGATATGATTATCCATCTGTCAAAATGTTTGTGTACAATATTGTCCCATACTGTGTCCCCACTCTGACTTAAAAAATAAACAATAATATTGAACAGAATGATCATAAAGTTTAGGTTTGTTGTTATAGTTCACAGCCTAGAAGTGACCCAAAACATGACAACGCCGTTCACCGTTAATTGAAGTAAATAAGAGACGGAACAAACACTTGCAGTAACTCTGCATCCAGGAAATGAAGGGAAATGAACTGATTCATGGACTCACACTTTTTAAATAACATACTTTTTAATCTTTGGCCTCGGTGGACGGTATTTTAAAGTCAAAAGGCTCAGGTTCAAGTTAAGTCACCAACTTAACTGTGCAGCAGTTGGAAGTAAAAAAAAGCTCACTGGATGAATTAATTTGAAATCAAAAGCCATAAGCTCAGTTTTTTTAAAAATTGTTTTTGCAAAGAAGTTATTGCAGTTTGGTTTGAGACTTTGCCTCTTTTCTTTTTATGACCTTTTTTTAAAAAAAAAAAAAAAATCTAGTTTTCCCCTATTCTGGAAGAAAGCATAATTAAGGAGCCACGGGAGAAGTTTTCTCTTTGCAGGAGGTGATTAGTCCAAACTCAAACACTAAGACTGTCTGTGTTTCCAAATTTGAAAAGGGAAAAGGGGAAAGAGATAAATTAAGAAGTTCATACAACACAAATGCAGGACTGCCTCAGCAACGGGATCCACTTCATAAATTACCACTGTGCAACAGATGAAGGCTGAATTCATTAGGGGCAACCAACTGAGGCTGACACTCTATAAACATGACAAACCTTTTGAAGAAGTTCCCTCCTTTCTCAGTTATCAGAGAGCTGATAAAGCATCTGAGGCCTGGAGGTGGATCTTCAGGGCAGATAGTGTTAGAAGCTGTTCACTGCCGAGCTCCTGCAGAGGTGCACATGCTGAGATGTACAAAAATAAAAAAATAAAAAAATCTGGAGTACTGCGAAGTACGACTTCAAGGGAGGGGGTCAAGTAAGTTGAAGGAGCGAGCAGCCTTTCAGATGAAAAGTGAGCTGAAAATCTACGTTTCATGCTTTGTACTCGACAGCGGGGCTCCACTTGTGGGAGTAATTAGCACCGCAGCTTTTCTTTTGAAGTGAGCTCGAAGAAACAGTCGAGGAGAAAGCTGCTGCTGCTTGCTTGTGAGGGCCACACAGCGACAGCGAGTTGTGAGGAGCGGATAAAAGTGGAGCTGGAGGTGACGGTTAGCGTCGCGCGATCATGTAATTTGGCACAATGCAGTGCATTAAAAATGAGGAATTATACGCACCCCGTGCAGCAGCTGGAGGGGCAAAAAAACTGACTAGACTCATGATGAATTTTACCTTCCAGGAGAGTTGCACCAAGACAAAACAACACCGATACACACACACACAATAAAATATTAGCTCTGTATTTTTTATTTCAATCCTGATAATGAAAATGGCTTAAGGCCCTTTTACATAGAAAACAATGGAAAAATGCAAAACATTTCCTTTAATTGATTTGAAAAAAAATCATGAAATTGTGAAAGTTTCCACATCTTTTATTTAATTCAGTGATATGTTTATTACATGGCATGCTAATTAATCACTTCCCTCTGTTTTAAAAAGGTTGTTTGTTGACCTAAACTGATTCTTCTTTTTGCCTGTTTTAAGTTGAATGAATGAATGAATGAATGAATGAATGAATGAATGAATGAATGAATGAATGAAGCAAAAACAAAAACAAAAACAAAAACAAAAACAAAAGAATAAATGAAAACACTTAAATCAATTAAAAACAACTGAAACAATATTAACATAATGCATCAAGAATCTCCAAAATTACAAAACTGGGCAGTAATAGGACACAACCGACCTGATAAAATGGTCAGTATCACAAAATATCAGGTAAAAAGATTCATTTAAAGAGCCAGTATGTCAGGTTTAGTAGGGACGTGACTGCATGGATTTTTTTCCTAACGTGCAGCAGCTGACCATCTTGTTTATTATTTCCCAAATACTGAAGAAGTGAAGGGTAATCCCTGAGGTAAACTGAGCAGGAAAGGATAAAAAATAACATTACCAGTGTGATCATACCACTTTCAGAGCCTTTGTAATCCAGCCTTGACCTGAAGCGTCTTTTTGTAAAATAAATCAATAAAGATAAATCCAACCCTGAATAACATAATGCCCCATTTTTTGACTGTGAGAACAGAGACACTCAGTGTAGCAGAACCTTTACGATTAAATAAACGTAATGTTTTAAAGCATGCACCAAAACATCTTGTAATATCTTCATTTTCCGTATTTTTATGGAAAACTCCTCAACTGGATCTCACAGCTCCTCAGCTCCACACAGGCTTCTCCCCTTCGCCCCAGATTTGAGTTTATGGATCCACTTGGCTGCCAGGATGGCAGCAGTTGGCCTTTAAACGTCCCATCAGTTCACCTGCAAGGTTCAATCTGTGAACAGGTATTATTATTTTGGAACGGATTTCATGTTTTGTATCCGCTGAATGCCTGACATTTCTACGTTCAGGAAACCATCCCACACTAACACTCACTCTGGCGAGGTGGAAACCATATTTCTGGGCTAAATTGGGCCGAGACTGGGGCAACGTCCAGGTCTGGAGGTGGTCCCTGGTGAGGGAATAGACGGGATATGAGGCTAATTTGCATGTCATGTTCCCAAATACAATTTGTTGGTCTCATCTGTTCATGTTTGCGGAAATAACAGGCAACACAGATGACAACGGCGGCAGGAGGATGCCAGCTAATCAGGACATGTGCCTTTTAAGTCCTCCCTGAAAGGCAGAGACCAAATTCATTTTTTTCTTTCCAGTAGATTATTGCTGCAGACACTGTGCAAACACGCTGTTTAAACGTCTGTCTTCAGTCTGAGAGTAGAAACTATTTTCCTCCAAAGACAGAAAACAGTGAAGACTGTTCAAAGAGTCTGGTTACACGCTGTAATTCTCTTATTGCCAAAAAAACAACAAAAAACAAAAACAAAATAGACTTAAACAAAGTAATGATCCTGGTGACAAATAGAGATGTTCCTGGCAACTAATATTCTTTTCGATTATGGAAATTTAAAATCAGAATAGTCGACAAGTCCAAAAGTAAGAACACACTCCACACTAAAATTGAGCACAATTTATTAATTAATGTTAAACACTGTCTTAAAAATATTGCACATAGAGCCATTTTAAGACGTTAATCATATACTTTAATTACCAAATTGTATTTTACATGCAGCTGATAATGCTGTGCTATATATACTGTATATTGCAAATTGTCCTACAAAACATGACAGCTCATTAAATGTATCATCTTTTCAGGCTGAGCAGGAACACGGCATCTGCAGGTAAACAACATTTTACCTGGTTACCTGGCATTAACATCAGTCAGTGTGGCTACGTTAGCAGTGCTAGTAGCAGCAGCCTGCTCTGCTTGCAGGTTAACGTCCACGTCTGTGTTGAATGTGGTTACTTATTGCTCTGGTTGAGTGGTTACATGTCATTTTCATGTCCTAGACTTCATTTTCTAGATTAAAATACTGCCAAACTGCACTTATTCACAAGATGATCTCTCCCACTTTGCTGACCATCTGCTGACCATTAGCACAAGGAGAGGTGAGCCTTAGCCACAACCAGTGACGGGTGCCTGCGTAACATGTCAGAGGCAAAAGTTAACCACCGTTGTACATTATAATATAAATAAATAGTTTAACTAGTATTTCTTGACCAGTATTTTTGGTGCCGACTAGCAGGATGGCAAAGTTAAATCGTTTAGTCAGCTATTTATATCCCTAATGACTTTTTTGGGGGGCTTGTTTTCCCTTGAATCAAGGGTCTAAGGAACTATTTGTCTGAGAGATGGGAAGTGAGAGAGTAGAAAGTGTTGAAAGACAGATGAACACATTCTTAGGACTGAAACAAGTTTTACCCCCATTTTGATGTAAAGCACAGTGGTGTTCACACTTTGTGATCATTACTTGATCATTACGGATCATTTTATGTTGACAAAAATTACATTTATTCTTGTTTAAAATCAGTAAAGTTACTTTTATTAATACAAACTGTGCAATGGCTCACTTTATGTTCTTATGTTTGTAGTTGAATTTGATCAATTTAACCTTCAAAAGCACAACAGTTCTTATCTTTAGGTGATTATACACTAATGAAAACATACCTAAGAATATTGTTTTCATTTCTGCCATATTTTGCCAATAAATCACTGTCTTACATACTGGACCTCAAGCTAATATAATCTTTGTTTGAGAAACTTCTTCTTGGTGTCTGATTTTCATCTCGTTTTGTGTAAATTGACATCAGGATGTTTCTTGGATCAGCTGCACATCCTGCAGGCCAGATTTCCTGCGAGGCTTTGAACAGGTCACATTCAGACTCAGGATGAAAGCAAATGGAAATAAATTACAGCGAAACTTGATATTATGGATCTACAGCCAAACTGATCTCCAGGCGACAGATATGGCTGAGGAGCCAGTATGTTTGTGTGTGTCTGTGTGTGTGTGCGTGTGTGTGTGTGTGTGTGTGTGTGTGTGAGATGCTGGCATTTGTCAGGCGTCTAGCGACAGGTGTGCCTGTTTAGTGCTCATGTCACACACACACATGCTCACACACAGACTAATTACAACCCTGGCTCACTGTCTGCTCGGTTTAATCCGCTCGCTGGAAGGTTGCCGTGGCAGCCAGAGGCTTCCAAGGTTGTATGTGTGAGTGTTGATTGTCGACGTGTGCAGGTGTGTATACATGAATGTGTGTATTTCTGCTTTGTGTGTGTGCACTTCTGTCTGCTGTCCTCAGGATAACTTTTGTTGACAGTTTTGACAGTTTTTTACAATGATGAGAGCCTTCATCTCCATCTTTTTGGGGGGTGGGGACAGTGTTTTTTTTTGCTAAAGTAGCTAGCCGCTACCGCTAGTTAGCTGTGCACTCTCCGGGTGTTTGAGTTCCCAGTCTGGGCAGAGTCAGCTGCATGTAGGCTGACTGAGCTAACTAGCAGTTAGCTGCTAAAGTAGCTATGTGCTAACAGCAAGTAGACAAGACGAGATGGGGGACATCAGAGAGGGAAAACTAATTAGCCAGCTAGCAACTAAAGTAGTAAAACTCTTGCGGTGTTCTCAAGCACCCACTGCACCAACAACCAACTTCCAGGACGTTGGCCAATCAGAAGAAAGTGGGTTCATAGGGAGGCGGGCCTTAAACAGACTAGTAGAATCCCAGAATGAAAATACAAAGCTGGAAATGAGCATAATGGGTCCCCTTTAAAAAATAAAGACAGAGAAATTGAATTTTTACAATCCAATTTTCATTATATATTTCTTTTAAATGCATACTGATAGAACCGCGAAAGGACCCTTTAAATCTTTCTCTGATTTAATATTAAGAGAATCATATGAAAACATTGGACAAAATGGAATATGAACTTGATTATTTTTTCATCCACATCATTGTGGAAACAAAGAAACAAGCAAAAAATTTATGTTTAATGATGGAAAAGAGGAGATGAAAAGAGACGATAGGAGAAAAATTATACAAGCGGAATTAAAAAGAAGAGGATAGGGTTGAAGTTGAACAAAGAGAGAGGGAAGAAAAGAGACATAAAACCGAGGAGTGAAAAAGGAAATAAGAAGGGAAGGGCGATAGAAAGAGATGAGGGGCAACAGATGAATCAAGCAGGAGAAAGGAGAGGAGCAGTTTTCAGTTTTCCACAACAAAGAGAAATAAGAAGAAGAGACAGAGATTTATGAGCGAGAGGAAGCGCCTGATAGCACAAACACATAAGCCAATTTGCCGCAGTGATAGCGGAGAAAGAATTAAATAAAAGCTTCACTTAAATGTGAAGGATGGAGACGTTCTGAGAGGAAAGAAGAAGGAAAGATGAAGCAAAAGGGGAGAAAAGAAATTAAAAGGTTCAAAAGGACAGCAAAGGAGAGGAGAGGCTGCAATACAAGCAACCAAAAAAGCAAATATTGAGTCACTTTGTTTGCTTTGAATCAATCTGATAACCACAGTCTGTGTGCGTCAGGAAGCAAGGGAAGCAAGTGACATTTTGCTTTGTAAAATGTCAACTCCTTTGACTCTTTCTCAGCATTTGAACCTCCTCCACCTCTAAGCTGTTTTTATTGGTCAAAGTCGACACACTTTCCTGCCACTTTGGTTTAAGAGACACTAACAAAAGGTTGGAGGCTGTAAAACTTCATCTTCACAGGGAAGGAGGGTTCAGAAGTTTTATTTTTATGAATCTGAGTGCTGGAGTGTTTTTATATCCATGCTTATAGAAAAAGAAGAGATGAGGAAGAAGAAAAAGATGACGAGGAAGAAGAGAAAGAAGAAGAGGAGGAAGCTGACAAAGAAGAAGGAGGAGGAGCAGGAGAAGAAGAAAGAAGAACAGGAAGAAGGTGAGCAAAAAGTGAAAATGCGGAGGAAGAAGAGGAGGAAGAGATAGAAGAGGCACCAGAGGAAGAGGACAAGGGAGAGGAAGATGAGGAGAAGGAAGATGAAGAGCAAGAAGACGAGGAAGAGATGAATGAGGAAGAACACTGGGAAGATCATAGCAAGATGATTGGATAGGAAGAAGAGTAGGAAGAGGAAGAAGATGAGGAAAAAGAGGAGGAAGAAGAGTAAGATAAGGAGGAAGAAAAGAAGAAGAAGAGCTGGAAGAGGACAAAGAAGACAAGGAAGAAGAACAAATAGAAAGAAGATGACAAAGAGGAAGAAGGAAAAAGAAAAGGAAGAAGTGGAGGAAAAAGAGGAAGAAGACAAGGAAGAGGAAGATAGAAAAGAAGTAGAAGAAACAGAAGAGAGAAGAGGACAAATAAGAAGGGAAAAGTAGCAGAAGACAAGGAAGGAGGAAGGAGAGGACGAGGTAGGGGAGCAATAAGAGGAAGATGAGGAGGATGAAGATGAAGGGAAGAGACTGACTTTAGAAGTTGAGTCAAAGAAGAAAGAGAAGGAAAGAAGTATGTCACAAGAGCAACTGAAGCACAATCATGTGTTTTTAATAGTTTCCAACTTATTTTGACATTAAGACAGAAGCATCCAGTTTTATCTTTTATCTCTTATCTGTTTTTTTAATGGGATTCATCAATTAAAAAAAAATAAAATGATTTTAGAAAACGGCATTATTCTTTTTTCTGATGGAGACACAGGTAAAGGTGAAGATTTTCCTCTCTTGAGTCTGTTTTTTTTTGTTATGAATTGATTTAGCGTATGCAACATAACAGCAATTTGTAAGTGGGGCAGTCTTACAAAGAACAGAGCATTAAAAAAAAATTAGGATGGCAGTTTTGGAGCAATGGGACACATCCAGGGGGAGGCATAAAAGAAGGAAGAAAGGGAAGCAAGGGAGAGATGGGAGGGAGAAGAAAGAGTGAAGAGGAGAGTTAAAAGAAAAGATGGAGGTAGAAGGAAAAGCTGAAGAGATAAAATACAAGAGAAGAAAGGAAGAGAAAAGAAGTCACCTAAACTATGAGATAGACCCCCAAAAATCTATGTTGTTATGATGTTATCCAGGGATGCCGTGAACTAAAACACAGTGTATATTACAAACCTATATGGTGGAAAACAAAAAAGCGAAGCAAAGCCAATTTATTTGTGGATCCTTTAGCAAGACATTAAGAAATGATATAAAAGAAACTAAAAGCCATATTAAAAGACACATACATAATATTTATGATTAACAATCAAATTTAGTAAACTAAAGAAAAGCCCCACTGATTTTTTCTTTTTTTTTTCTGTTTGAGGTGGTAGCACAAAATCTACTGTGGAAACTGTTAAGACATGCGGCTACAAATCACATATTTATCAGGCCAAAAAAGCAAGGAAATCACAAAAATAAGTTCAACATTAATTTGCAACGCTAAACGATTTACACTGGATAAAAACATATTGAAATTTAAGTTGTTTTGAACCTAATGATACCAAGCATTCAATATAAGTCCTTGTAGTTTTTGAGATGCTGCAGTTTCTGTAAGATGCTGTTTTTGGTCCTTAGTCACAAAAGGTTACTCATTTTATTCTTTTTCATAAAAAAAAAAAAAACACTGGTGGAAATGCATGTTCCTCTGATCACATGATCAAAAAAACATATATGCACTTAACGACCAGATAGACTCAAGTAAGAATTCATCATAAAAAATATTTTTGAGTGCATTTTTAAGGAGGGATTATGAGAAGGAGCTGCATGACCATGAGTTTTCATACATCTCTACACCCAAAACCCCACAGAAATGAACGGGAACTCTATTCCAATGAACTAATGACATCTGTTCCTTTTTGAAGTGTCCCAGCCGCTAAAAAATACACCCACACGTGTGCACACAAGCAATAAAACAAGATTAAAATAAGCTAAAATACAATAAGAAAACAGCATTACAGTTCATTCATTCATGGACAAGTTTTTTCTACATCCTGCTAAGATAGAACTGTAATTCTTGATTTATTCTGAAGGTGATCGTAGGCTGATTTTGTAAGCGTCTTAGTTTGGATGTTAAAATTTAGATCAATGACTTCTGACCAGGTTTTTGTGATCTTTAACTTTGGCAACTGAAGCCGAGCCCTGACTTTTAAAAAGGTCAAAGACACACAAATAAATTATGTAAACTAGCACAGTGTGCGTTGTGATCATCATAAAGAGCTTTCTGATTTTAAAGTGAAAATAATTGTCGTTAACATGACTGAGTGGAGAGCATTTGAGCCAACAGTGCTGCAAACATGAGAGATAGTCAAGGTGCTGCAGAGCATCACGTTGATCCAAGTTGTGAGATTCAGGTTGAGTATTAGGTTGATTTAGATTGTGTGGTTTTCTTTATTTATTCACCACGAGGATGAATGAGGAACTTGAGGGTGTCAGCAGAATCGTCGGGCTGAGGAGACCATGTGGGAGAAAAAAAAAAAGAGCTAATGAAGGAGAACAGAGGAGGAGGAGAGAGGCTGGGGTGTTACACTGAGTCAGGAGAGGAGGAAGAGGGATGTTCTTGCAGGAGGAAGACGACAAGAAAGCAGAAGGGCGGATTAAGGAGAGGATAAGAAAAGCTTTTTTTTCCTGTTAGGGTAAAGGTTCACACCAAAAGTGATGACTTTGCTTCTTTTTCAAGATCCAAACATTGTGGGCCGCGCTGTGTCCTCTTTTGATTTCCTGCTAATCACTCACAAGTTACTGTTGATGGAGGTTGAGTTGCTGTTAGAGAATTTTTTTTGTCCTACTAGTCAGTGCTCATAGGAAACATTCCTTCATGTATCATCCTCTCCGCTATGTCCTCCCCTTCTTTATGGCCCTGTTCAGACCTTGTATTAACATGCGTCCCGTTAGTCTGCTCAAAAGTGGACAGTTTTCAGTATGTGAGTTCACACCTGGCGCTCCAGATGTAACTTGTGATTGGATCTCACTTCCCTGTTCTGCCCACAAATAAAAGGACTACTTCTGTTTGGTCAGTTCAGTGTCAATTACTGTCCACTTTGCCATTTAATTATTCTTTTTTGGGGGGGTCAGCACCACACTAAACTCCTCTATCAGCTCATAATGAGCCTCTTGTTTTATCTGTGCTGTCAGCAGCCTGACAGGAGAGGTCTGTGGCCTGCTGGCATTTTATAACTTAACTATGATCGGTACAATATACACTTTTTCTGTCTTAATATCTAATGTTTTCACATCACAGATGATGAAGAAAGGCAGAGGGGGTGTAAAATGTAACCTGATACACCAGATTGTTTGTACTTTTATGAATAGATTTTCAAGTTACAAGTACTTTTACTTGTTCTTAAGTATTAATTTCACCATGTAATCTACTTAGTTACTTTAAAAATCATAGAGTACTGAGTACAATTTGAATCAATATACAAACCTTTCATCTCCATTTTTGTAGCCAATCAAGTGATCTGATCACAAACGAGCCA
>JAJHUR010133314.1:1590-13213 GCA_027495735.1 Lutjanus campechanus | reverse complement strand
CAGTCGCTTCATCCTGGCTAAGTTCTGCCCAAGAGGATTGTGATTGGTTCACAGAAATCCAGACAATGCAGGGCGTTTTTTTCCCCTCTTTATAGTGTAATATCAATATGTGGAGACAAACCTTTCATCACTGCTGAGTGCTATGGACAGAGGTCTGGCTATGCAAGACTATTCTCCCCCCATATGCTAATGTTAGCTGCTGAGGCTAGTAGTCACAAAAGCAACAGGGAACCTTACATGGGGAAAGTGATTTTGATGTTTGTGATGTATATTGTGCAAGATGAAATTCACTGAGCAGTTTCACACAAAACTAATCTATGGCAAACCTACAGAAAATGACAACTTTCTTCACTTGAAAAATTATCTTTTAAAGTGACAAGCATCATATATGTGTACTCACCAATGAACACCATTAATTTGATCAAGGTAAGTTTCCATGGGTTGCACCGGAAAGGGAGGGACTTCGTGTCTATTGGTCTTAAAAACCTGGTAGCCATGGCTACCTGACATTTAACAAGCAAACCAATTAGCTCACTCACAGCAACTTGCAGCAGATGGTCATACATACTCACGTCTGTATAACAGGTGCACTGCTAGCCGGGTGGGGAAGGACGTGGTCTGGAGTGATAAGGAGTGGATTTCATGATAAGTGACATGGAACAGCTGTAGACTGTAGAGTTGAGTCAGGCTCAGTCTCTGACTCAATTCTGATCTTTCAGCACGGAGTGAGAACCGAGTATGCATGCGCAAATCAACAAAAACTTTGGCCGTAGGGCAGAATGAGGCACAGATAGCCTTTGATTATAGACAGCATTTTCACAGCTGGAAGGAAGAACTTGCACCGGACTGTGATGTTGTTTCCCTTTTCTGATTTAAAGACAAAATCAAGGAAAAATATTCCACCCAGTATAGCATTTTTTCACAAGAGGCAACGATAATGAATTGGCAACTGTAGCTGTGGTTTCACTTGAGCCCAGAGTGATTTTGTGAGACTCTTCACTCGGGCTGAATGAAATGATTGGATGGGCTTATTAAAGACCTGCGACAGCCACAGACACCAATTTTTTTAATTTTTAATTTTGTCAGGGCATTTGATTTTTTGATTGCTGTTAGTATGTAAAGAGAATTTCAACAAATATGCCATAAAAGCTACTAAAATACATCAACTACTCTAGCTTTGAAGGCCACAGTTTCCTGTAAACCTTGTTGCTTCTTGTTTCAAAAAGGATCTTGCCTTTTCTCTATGACTCACATTTTTTATGACATTTATTTTTGAGAGTTACAAAATATAAACCATTAACATCCTTGACAAGAGTAAAAATGCATAAACCGAGAATAATAAAAGTTACGCTGTAAATTGAAAAGAAGTGCGATTTTTGTAAATAACAGTATTTCCAGTGTAATAATTTTTTTCTTAAGCATGACCTAGCGTTGCACAAAGTTAAATAAAAAGAAGCGCAGAAGCTTGTAAAGGTTGCCAGTCTCTACTAATCTATTGTTTGTGTAAGATAATTACACGGCTGTACCAAAATAAATTGTTTCTTTAAATGCTAGATGTTGAAGTGAACAAATTACAAAGTTAAAACTGCTAGAGAGAAATAATACCACGGCACAGCCATCTCTGTCATGTAATTTTTCTTTTCTTCTCTTCAAATTATATGACTCAACACATAAAAAACACATTCAGGCGAACAAATGGCAATTATTAAAACACTGGAATTACTTTTTTCCCCTCAACTTGATCTCCATCGTTTGTTACAGCTTTTGAATATGAACGAGGCGATACAGAGAACGTGATAAATGTACATTACGTGGTGATTTATAATAAGAAGTGCCTTCATAAGGCCAACGCGAAACTCAAAAGGTCAAGCTGTCATGCGCTCTTGGTTCTATTAGCAGAGAAACATGAAATATAAGTGGCAACAGTGAGCTGCCATTCCTTAGATGCCAATAAATGTTTTCATTAGAGAAGTGTTTGCCTTAATCTGAGGAAACTGAGAGCCTTGGGGCCTTAAACAGCAACTCAAGTGTATGTCTTTTCAAAGCAACGTATGTAAAGTTAATGGCCTCTTAAATAAACTGTCAATCGTGCCACTGCCTGACTTGTTTTTCTTACCCACCCCAGTGCACAAATCTTCAATTTTTTTTTCCTCCAGCCATGAAAGATATTACTCCACGCTGGGTAAAGCTTCTCTAGTTTCTCCTCTCGTCCTCTGCTCGCCCACCTCTACTCCATCCTCTGTCAAACAGCGGATTTTGAAATTGATCCCATTTGATCCTGTCGATTTCCATTTAAATCTACACCTACAACCCCGCTGATGGAGGCGGGGGAGGGGCAGATGTGACCGGGAAATCACAGGAAGCAATGACGCCGTATTACGATAGATTGCGAGGGTGCAAAGTGACTAATGCCAGGAGAAGGGGGTCTTATATCTTACTGTCTCATTCAAATATACACTCTGCTGTTGGGCTGTCAGCCTAAATCATGGCGCACTCTTTTCTCCGGGCCAGAAGGGGAATTAGCAATATTGAATCCGCAGTCGAATATTGAACAGCTCGTAGAGTTTCTGTTTGACCTAACGGCAACTTCAGAACGGCGATCACAGCCAGTACAAAAAAAAGCACAGAAAAAGGAAAAACAGAGGGAAGAGGTTTCAGCTTCTCCATTACGAGTGTGAGGAGTGGGCAACGCTTTATTTGAAGGGCTGTGCATAAGACTGTCATTACACTGTCATACCCATGTCATTAACACGAAGGAGTTTTTGTTAATGTTTCATTGCTGTCATTCAGTTAATTCTGTCATTTCTGATGCAAATTTGAGATTTGTTATGACAACTTGACATTAACCAAGAAAATATAAACTGTCAATGTCTTTGTTATGACAGCTTGACATTAATCAAGCCAGTGATGTCTTTGTTGTGACAACATGACATTAACCAAGACAAAATAAACTGATTGTCTTTGTCATGACAGCTTGACATTATGGTTTCATTGCTGGGTTTGGCTCCTGGCACCCCGGGGCTGAATCAGCCAATTAGGCAGTTAGCTCAACAGCTAACCAAGCTAACTAGCTAATGCCACCTACAGACAACAGCAAACAGCGGTTAGCCTACTTTAGCGACAAGTAAACTACCTAAATCACTGTCTATTAATCAGTTAACTCTGTAAGCTAAATCACATTGGTACTGTACTCTGTTGTCAAACTGGCCTTACAACATTAAATGACATCTTTATAACAAGTCCAAATGGTACCACTTTTTAAGTCCAGGAAATCATTTATGACATTGTTATAAAAGCATTTGACAGTGTAATAAAACTTAATGACATCTTAATGACAAATCCAAAATGTACCACTCACCACAACCCGTGTCAAAACCAATCACATATGACAGTTTAATGTCATGTTAAAACAAAACGCTTGACAGGTTATTTTGTCTTGGTTAATGTCAAGTTGTCATAACAAAGACATCTCAAACAATGGCAACTTTGGATTAAAGTGACACAATTGACCAAATGACACTTAATAACAGTCAAAACTTCATTAAGACTCCTTCATGTTCAGTACAGGTGTC
The DNA here is from genome assembly GCA_027495735.1 of Lutjanus campechanus. Taxonomy (NCBI): domain Eukaryota; kingdom Metazoa; phylum Chordata; class Actinopteri; order Lutjaniformes; family Lutjanidae; genus Lutjanus; species Lutjanus campechanus. The sequence continues at coordinate 9,641 of JAJHUR010133314.1, read as the reverse complement.
ATGACATTATTATGACAGTCTTACAGCCTTTCAAATAAAGTGCTTCCACTGTTTCTTTTTTAAGTTTGATAATGTTAAGTTGTCATGACCATGACACTAACAGGTTATGTTGTCGTGGTTAATTTGAAGTTGTCATTACAAAGACATTTTTGTCTTGGTTAATGTCAAGTTGTTATAACAATTATGTCAACTTTGTGTTAAAAACTGAACAAACAACACTTAGCGACAACAGTCATAAACATTTATAAAGACACCCTCATGTTCATGACAGGTGTTACGACACAGCTATGACAGTGTCTGTGACAGTCTTATGCACACTGCTACAACTGAACTGTTACAGATGAGTGCACGGAGGATCTATCACAGGAAAGTGTATGAAGTTCTCTAATACCAGATAAACCTTGGTGACATAACACTATTTCGTGGGCTTCTGTTGCTGAATTTCAAAGGTATGAATACCTCCAGCACTCCACTCAGTACCTTGACACACTATTTATTCCGTCAGGGTCAATGAATATCCTGAATACAGCTTTGAGGTGACTGGAGGGCAGCTGGATGCTTGTTCTTTGTCTCAGTCTCATCAGTTAAAGACATTTAAACCAGTCATGCCCCCCCCCCCCTCCCCTCCCTTTTTAAGCCTGCGAGTATCTAAAAGCAGTTTCCTTGTTAAATATTCATGCTGCCCTTCTCTTTCAGGCAGGCTAAGATTTTTTTTTTTGAAGTGCATAAGTGCTGTATTGGTGTTTCGATGGCGGGGCGTAAATGGAGCGTGAGGACTTTGGCAGATGTGCAGCCCAGGATGCAGCTGATAACAGCCGTGTCCGTTACATGAAGGAAGAACACTGAGGCGCGCATCTGACGACAGCAATGAGACGTCTGCTTTTGTTTGTCTGGAGGACAGCATAAGAGACAGAGGGAGGGAGCCGTGGAGGGATAGGAGGAGAGAAAACACGGAGGTGTGAGAGACTCTTGAGAGACCAGCCCTCAATAGAAGAGTTGTATACCACAGAAAATCTTATTCATTTCGAGCTTGCCTTTTGTGTCCTTGCGCTAACCCACCCAGCAGCTCCTTACTTGAAAGCCAGAACTTGCATGTCCTTGAGAATAACCTGCTTGTAATGAGTGCTATGTAATCTGCTGTAGGACTTACTTTTAATTGACAAAAGAACCATCAAAGGCAACTTCATAGCTGGGACTAAGCGTAAATCATGTTTTAATTAAGGAGGATATAAGGATTCCTTTCTTCCCTCAGCGAGAAAGACTTTCCCAACGGACTGCCTTCAAATTCCACAGTAACGTTACTCCAAATAGCTTAACTAGATGCTAATTGGAGGCTGTGCTAGCCAAGGCGAGGCTACATTCTTTTTTAATCAATCTTTTAGGCAAAAAAGGGCCACGGCGGTGCTTTTTTCTTTCACAGGAGCCAAGTTGCCTGCCCCAAAACAGCACTTCTTTTTAGGCAAGGGATTCTGCAAACATGACAGAACAAGAAAGGTATAGAGTATAGTGTCAGCAAATTGTTTGTGGCTTTGCCCTTTGATTCTTCTCTCAGAACTTTCATTCGAATAACAGCTATGAAAATGAATTAAACTTGCTGCGCAATGTGAAATGCAAAGAAGACACGAACCTGCTTAAACATGAAAAGCAGTTAATGTTGCAGCATGTTGGGTCATGGGTTTCTCAGGATCAGAGATAAATACATCAAAAAGTATCTTGTTACAAATTACAAATATGTGATCATCAAATGTATTTAAAATGAAATACAGAATACTGGAATGAGAAGTGTATTTAATTAAAATACAAGTAATGTGTAATTTGCAAATAGATAAATATATGAATTAGAGTTCCTCTTTGGATTTAGAAGCTGCAATATGGGTCTGAACTTAAAGGAGCAATATATAAGAATTTTAGTGTAAACTTAAATTATCAACAGTGTGGAGAAATAAGTTGAAGACGTCTGTATTGTGTTCAGAGGTGTGAAGTAACTAAGTACACTTTGTTTCTGTACTTAAGTAACATAATATGTAACAAGATAAAAATTACATAATTAGATTAAAAGAATATAAAAGACGTAACAAGACAAAAAATGACATAAAAGACATAAGACAAAAAAGACATGACTAGATGGAAAAACCAAAAAAACAGAACAGAAAGAGAGGGAGACTCTTAGCTAGCTAGTTTTTAGCTTTTAGCTAGTTAGCTTTGCATGGGAACAGCTGATAGAAATGTCCTTTAGATGGCGACTTTTTACTTTTTTTACTTTGAGTATATTTCAGAGCCTGTACTTTACCTTTACTTGAATAAAGAAGTTGAATCAGTACTACTACTTTAACAAGAGTCTTTTTTTAAAATACAGGTATCCGTTCTTCTACTTGAATGTGCATACTTGTGCCACCTCTGATTGTGTTGCAGTGATATTTACTTCAGTTAGTATGCTAACAAGCTAGCTACCTCAAAATGTTTTAGTGAGTCACTGTTAGTGTGTTGGACTAAGGGCAGACTGGATACTGAGGTGGTTTTCTGGCAGCCCTCCATAACCCCTGTTCAGGCCTCTGGAGGTGGACACTGACCGACGTCTGACCAATTTCTCCCTTATCTTCAGCTTCACACCTCTCCTGCACCCGCCTGAACCCCCTGTGTCTTTGTCGCCCCCAGAGTAGAGTCCTGGTCAAAGCCGCTGTAACCTTTGCCAGTCTTGGAGGCTTTGTTCAGTCCTGGTCCAGCCAATGCTCACTGGGAGGCTGCTAAGTCCACTAGCTAATGGCAGCCACAATTTGCAGAAGTTCGCAGTTACTCTAGCAATCTGCTGCCAGCAGCTTTGCAGTCAAGCTCTTGGTCATGAGGAACACAAATGAAATTTCATAATAGGTATATTACTGGACAGGACATGTCACTCACTAATATTTAGCCAAAGGCTGTGACTGTTCCACAGTTAAAACCTGGGGATAAAATGTGTCTTTTTTCAGAATAAAAGGACAAAATGCATTTTAAGTATTTTACACAAATACAAACAAGTATTTTGTTAGAAATCACATCTTATTTTTTCCAGCCCAGCAAAATACAAATGGTAAGATACTGAAAAGTAATGAAATCTGCATTTTAAAAATATTTACTTGAAATAGTGCCAAACACAAAGAGCTCCTGAAGGCAACCAAGACATGTCGATGACATAATGAACACTGATCAGGAACCTTTCCAAAGTCTCGAGATAAAACAAAATCCTGTTATTTTGTTCTGACAGAGGGGAGAACCTAAAACAACTCAAAAGAACTTATTGATTTCTGCTGAGCAATCACAGCTCACAGTCAGAAGTATGATTCACATATAACCTTGAGATGTGAATGGACCCAACAAATCACCGCCCACAGAAGCCATTATCATTGTACGAGTCATTAACATGTCATTTATGTATATTGGGGCGTGGGGGGGACAATAGGCCATCAGGGGGCCAGGTGGAGGAATTAAACTCGCAAATCACTTAGGATCTGCCATTTTCTACTGGCAACACGTTAGCAATAAACACAAACTCATTATTGCAGTGCACTCCTTGGCCTATAAATGTCTCCAAAGCTGAGACAGGTAATAGTGATGAGTAAAGCCTTACATCACAGTTTGGTCTGATAGGCCAGAAGGGAGCCCGCCCGGCATCTGTGTGTATTCCGCCGAAATGGCTGAAATGGCAGCTGCAATGGCCTGCGAGTTATTTGATTAGGGCTCCCTGCGGACCAATCACGCTGCTACACAGAGAGAGGAGAGACAGAGAGAGAGGAGAGAGAGAGGAATGTGCTGCTGATGTGCATCAACCACCAATAACAAATCATATTTGTTAAAGGAACTGCACGACATTTCGAAAATGCACTCATTCACTTTTTGTTGAGAGCTAGATGAGCACGTCGATGCTATTCTCATTTGTGTGCGCGCAATGTGAGGCTGGAGCCAGGGGACGATTAGCTTAGCTTAGCATAAACACCCCTAAAGATCACCAATTAACGTGTTATGTCCTGTTTGTTTGATCCACACAATAACCAAAGTGTAATGGCGTTAGCTTAGTATAGCATAAAGGCTGGGAATAGGGGGAAACACCTAGACTGGCCCTATCCAAAAATAACATTCAGCACCTCCACAGCTCAATACTTAACAGGTTATTTCTTGTTTGTTTAATCTGCACAGAAGCCAGTACAAAGTGTGCAAGCAACAATTTGTGGTTTCAGAGGGTGTTGGACTATTTCTTGACCAGAAGCAGTGACTTCCTGGAGTCTATTTGTCACCACAAGGTTGTTTGGCCAAGGAAGTCTAATTCCTACTGTTATTCTATTTATTACCTTTATACATATGCACCTCACTGCTTTTTGGACCTCTCGTCATAAGGTAGTTGCAGCAGGCCCCAGTGCATGCTATTATGACAGTCCCTCGTGCGTGTTGTTATATCTACCTGGCTATCCTAATATTACCTGCTGCATGGCTGTTGACGCACCACTGAGGTCCGTGGGCTGGCGACTGTATATAAAAAAGCAAAAGGAATCTAATTTAAGGAGTTTTGCTACCTTCTCCTCCTGTTCTTTTCTCTTTTCTTACTTCTTACTGGAGCTTTTATGTTTGAAAGACATGACTAATTGCTGGGCACGAAGATGTGTTCAGCTTGTCAGTCTTAGCGTACGTCATACAGCCTTATATCATACCTTATATCATATTGCCTTGTCACGTGATCCAAAAAAAAAAAAAAAAAGTAGTGGTGGCAAAGACATTTTAAGTAATATTGGCAGTAATATTTAAAGTAGGCCTAATAGAAAAGTTATATTGCACCAGATAATGAAAGAGAAATTGAACAATATTAAATGTAATAATGGGTGTAATAATAATAATGAAAATAATAGTACACCTAATGAATGTAATATTGCACACAATATTAAAACATGACATTAAACATAATTAACATAATAGAAAAGTAATGTTGCACATAATGAACATAACATGATAGGTCTACAGAAATTCAAAAATCTTAATTTAATTTAATAGTTTTTGTAATATTTTATTTAGAGTTTTTATAGTTATTACGTTCTTTAATTTATGACAGTGACTGTTTGTTACAGTCCATTGATGTAAAATGTAGACATGCATCTAACGGTAAAATAAAAGCCCACATTTCCATGTAGTTATAACAAAGGGAATAAAAAGTTAATTTATTTCCCCTCATGTAGCCACAAATACAAAGTGTCTCATCAACTGGCAAACAATCTCATCTAGCCAGGCCTTTAACCTTGAATGCTGGCATCAGATGCAAAGGCAAGTTTTATGATTCACGACTGGACACTGGAAGAAAATAGTGAGTCACTGTTCATTTACATCTGTAGCAGTATGCCCTCTGGTGATTTCTAGGCAAATGAGTGTCCCTAAATCTTGACTCTTGCAGCTCTGCAAGTGAACCGAGAGGCCGTGCACAGACGAAACTGTACCTGAGTGTATACGTACAAGACCTATAGGCATTCACACTGACTTTAAGTGCACTCGCCACATCAGAGCAACACTCACATTTCGCCAGCCCACCCATGCACACATCACACGCAGTCGCTAATGAATGGCACCGCTAATTAGCCTCCTTTCTTTCTTCTGCCTCCCACTCCCTTAACACAGGATCACAGAGTGTGGGTCGGTCGTTCTCAGTGTGGAGGGCAGACTATTCACTAGAGAGCCCTTTACTGCCGAAATCACCAAGATGCCGGTGAGCAGCTTGTCTGATTAGCACTGATTACTCTCTAATTGGAGTTCTCCAAAACACGATGACCTCTGCTTTGTTTACTGATGGGATTAATCACAGTCTGGCAGAATTAGAAATCCCAACTGAATTCGTTCTTTCCTCATTATTTGGAGGCTGCAGAGCCCGGCCCCCCTGCCCCCCCCACCGCCACCCCGTCTGCTTTCTTGTTGGATGCTGAATTGGCGGCAAATTATTTCAAAGACTGTGCACTTTCTGCAAGAGCAGCGAGTGAAGACCGTGGTTAGCCTCCGTCCTGTCACTGTCCACCTTCTTGATTTTCAGGTTAGGCTCAGTCGGCCTGCCTCTGCTATCTCTGACTTGGGGTTGGCTTTGAAGGAACAGTGGTTCTACTGAGGTCTTTACACAAAGTGTAGCATTACTTTTAAAAGGGACACATTACATTAAAAGATGACTGCCCTTAAACAGTAACTTATGTTACAACATTACCTACTGTAGTGTTGCAGTAAAAGAGATCAGTCTCAAGATCACTTTTTGAAGGTCTCAGAATCAACCACATTCTTATCTGGCCTCGTCCCAGACTCGAAGAGGACTCTGGATTTTATTTCAATATCACCATTGCAGGGATATCACAACATTTTTTGTTACCGTTACCAACTGTCAGCCTTCACACACTCCGAGAAAGTGAACGCATGAGACAGGAGAAGAAGCTGTGGCTGTCTTTGCCTACCTAACCACAAAGACTCAATCTGTGGGCTACGTACTGTGACTTGTGCGATACTTGGTTTTGGCTCATCCGTTCAGCAGGAAATAATCACGGCCTGCCTGTTGCTATCTTTCTTGTATCACAATTTAAAACGTTTTAAGCAAGAAACAGGCAATGTTGTGTCTTGATCCATACTTGATCAATACTGTCTGTCCATTTGATCTAAGTTGTTTGAGCTCTGTGTGTTGCACTGGACGGACTCACTGAGAATGACCTGTCAGTCACATGGTAGCCCTGCTCTAAAGCATACCCTGCTTTATTGTCTATTTTACTCTAAATAGCGCTATAAATGACAAAATATACATCATGCTCTATGGGAGAAGACCTGAAACTAGCGATTGAGACCATGAACTTATTAGCAATCTATTCACTGAGGTCAAAAATACGGTCATTTTCATATAAGACTCAATACAATTGGGCTTCTTTTTTAAAACCAGTCACCCCTCACCGCTTCCTGGTTTCACTTTTCAGACCCTGATGTGGCATCCACTTCCTCTACTGTCCAACAAGTGTAAGGATGAGCAGTTAATGCTGGTGTCAATCATAATTTATCTATGTATTGTGCTAAACACTGCACAATCTATTATATAGTATAGTATCATATGCAGGTGGGACAGTAGTAGCACAGTTTTTGACAGTTATGAGATTTAATTTCATTACACAACCATGACTGGTCCTCAGATGCTTCTGTGGCATGGGTCCTGCCAAACAATCATTTTGATAGTAAATTACTTGACCTTGTAATTAACATTTCTTGTTGACATATCTTGGTGAGTAGCCATGTAATATGCGGGATAATGAACAGGACGCCAGTAATTATTGCAAAAATGGGCCGTTTTATGGTGTTCAAGACCCCCTACTTCACTCCAGGGTCTGCCTGGGCTTGTTTGGCAATAACCGCAGCTCACTTTCCAAAACCAGTGATTCATTATCCACTGCAAACCTACAATTACGGAGATTTTAACTGTTTTCCTGAATGACTACTTTACTGATTTTCAATCTTATCTTAATGTTCTTGTTTATATACACCGTTACACCTATCAATAGTCTTCGTATAGCACAGACAGGCTCTGTTCACCAGCCCAAAACTTGGCACAGTCGCGGGCTGAGCAAGTAAATCTGCAGTTTTTCAGGTTTTTTTGCAGACTCTCTGTGGTGAAAAGGATAATTAGAGCTCCGTGGGATGAAACGGAGTCTTTCTTGCTACTACTCATCCCACGCTTGCATCATCAGGTGAAGGATTTAGGGATAAGCCTTTTACAACATTCACCTACTGTAGAATTGACAAAAAGTTGACTATAGGCATGTAAGGGTACGACCGAGATTACAGGAAAGGTTTTAAATGGTGGTTGTTAAAGAATGAACAGCAGTGAGAGTGAAGACACGGTAAAAAGTGTTGAAACCAACAACCATCAAGTTTGAATGACCATTCTGACAAGGAAGCTAACTGATGACATAACAAGAATCCCCAGATGGTGGGTGAGGAATTCACAGATACAGACCACAAGAGAGACACCTACAGGGTGCTCAAAAGACAGGAACAGTTACATATGTAGACAGGTACAAAGACAG
>JAJHUR010133309.1:2171-19248 GCA_027495735.1 Lutjanus campechanus | reverse complement strand
GAAGGGCAGCTCAAAGCCTCAGTGCAGGACTGCAGCAGCATCTAGTGGCCACAATTGCAAACTACATCAAAACACTGCTTATGCTCCTCTGCATGATGTCAATTCTGTTAGAGAAAAGCAGTAATGAAATATTTGAGAAGTCAGCTGTCTGAAGCTTTTATTATCAGATGATTAACAGCAAAAAGAGAAAGGTCATGAGTTACATTTGTTAAATGAAAGTAGAATGACACTACAGGGTTTCGTGCGTCATCCTCATCAACATGTTAATGTCAAAGTACTTCAGAAAATTGTCTGTTTGTGCGCATCAAACTATTTAGAGCTACCCATGTTTAAATTAAGATTTTAAAGGCCCAAGCCATATTTTTTGTACATTAAGTAACCTTTACAAAGGTTAGTGATGTTCAACTTTTATCAGCATAGTAAAACATTAAAAGGGTATTCCAGCAATTTAGTATTCTTCTATAAAGTTAGGGCACTTACATGAGAGAGAGCAGTCAAAACTGATGACACAGAGGCTGAGATGTCCTGGCCTTTTGATCATAGTGAAGGTAAAACTCCAAAAACACTGGCTACTACATTTCCCATAATGAGGGCTGACACGATTGTTTTCATTAACAGTTAATCTATTGATCGTTTTCTTGATTAATCAATTAGTTGTTTGCAGAGCTGCAATGTTTAATTGATTAAAAATCCATTATTAAGTTGATTGCCAACTATTTTGACAATTAATTCATTGGTTTGAGTAATTTTTAAGAAACCTCCTTTATGACAGTAAACTCTTTGGTTTTTGGGCAAAAGACGACATTTGAGGACGTCACCGTGGGCTTTTGGAAACTCGTTTTTTTTAACCATTTCCTGACGTCTTATAGACCAAACAACTAATCAATTATTTGAGAAAACAATTAACAGATTAATCAACAATGGAAATAATCGTTAATTGCAGCCCTAGTTGTTTGGTCCATAAAATATCTGAAAAAATGTGCAAAATGTTATCAGTATATCCCAAAATTGGTGGACTACCCCTTTAATAACACTCAAACTTTTTTTGAGTGTTACACGTAGTTTAGTATTTAAACCCTATCAGATAATTAGAGAGCGTCTGTGTTTTTTGGTGGTGGTGCTAGCCTTTTGATTAAATCATGGATTGTTCCTTTAACTGTATCTGTATCATTCAGACCAAAGGTCTTTCTCTCAGCAGCATTTCGACTTGTCACACATGTAGGAGGAGAAGCACAGACGTCACTAATCATATTAACGATGGCTCTGTTCTGTTTAAGTGTCCCACTGAGTTAAGACAGTGAGCCATCAAAGCACAATACCCTGAAAATGAAGCAGTTAAATGGGATTCAGCCATCATTCATTTTATCATTTATGCCCGTGCTTTTCCTGCCCTGACATGTCATGATGTCTGAAAAAAGTCTATTAAATCCAAACAGCCTGCTGATCTAAAAAATCAGGACAGCAAAAGTGAGTTAGATCAGGAAATCTGCACGAAACCTGTGGTGTGTTTAAGACTTATGGAAACAGAGGCTCTATGGTATGGAACAGATGTCGAAAGAGATTAAGTAAAAGCCTTTCAAATACTTCAAGGTATGTGGTTTTGTTCTTTCCACAGGACCAGGTATGACAGATTAAACACAGCTAAAGTATTTGAAAGGGCCCAGGGTTGCTGCAGATTAGTAAAGCCAATGAGAGTGGAATCACTGCCATCGGATACCTTTTGATTTCATCTGAATGTCATAGTTCTCAGGGAAAATGTAGGTGGGGCGGTAAGGGTTTTCCTCAATAGGCTCTGAGCACAGTGATGGAGAGACAGAGCACAGCGTGACATAAATAACATACAAACACATATAGAAACACACAACACAGGGCTTGGACACCAACAGAGAAACATGATCAAACATACAGACAGCGGAAATGGTGGATTTGCTCTTACCTGGTATTTTATGGATCTGTTTGAACATGGTCTTGTACCAGTCTTTGGACTTTTCAGTGTTCTGAAATAAGTAAGAATTATAGACAAATCAACTTTGTCCTTTTCAAGCAGCCCTTGTGATGTTTTGACTTGTCAAACCAACCATATAACCTGTTACATCAACACTGGCTGCATTGCACTGGAGCAATGCGTAAAATATGGCCACGTAATTGAGATAACAAACAGGGGGCAGCATATCACCAGAGGAACCGCTAACTGCTGCTCACTGGACTCTTTCCTGTAACTATCTTTGGCTGTAGGTAGCCTACTAACTGCCATTAGTTCAGTTAGCCATGTAGCTAGTGGCCCTTAGTTGACTTGAGTCTGGCTGGACCTGCAGCTCGGAGCGTTCGTGTTTACAACACGGGCAACAGAACAAGGCTCAGCAGCCTTCCAGTGAACTTGGCCGGGCTGGGACCCCAACACAACCTCCGACACTGATGAAGGCCAACTAGACAACAGGGAATACTGTACTGAGGTGATTTACAGCGTCTCTGACCAGAACTCTGACTCTGGTGACGATGAAGACGGCAGACAGGGAGAGTAAAGACGTGAAGCGGGGAAGAGTGAGAAGGAGGTCAGCCATCAGAGAGGCAGCAGTTAGCCAGAATATTTTCACATCTAGAGCGCTTATTTTCAGCCAAACCAGAGCTGATGATTCCTGAATAGTAGGAAGACTGTTTTGGTGAGTTTTATTTCATTTCTGTTGAATTTGAAGTGTTTTTTTGTTTTGTCTTTTACAAACAAGCAGGCCTCAGTTTGGTAAAAGAGAGAATTCAAAAGAATTCACTTCTTAAAGCACAAGGTGGTGTTACCAGGGGCTAGCTGGTTAGCATGCTAACTGTAGCAGATACCTCTGCAAAACAATACCAGAGCTGCCAACTCTCACGCATCGGCCGTGAGACTCACGCAGTTGACATAATCTTATCACATGCGTGGAAGTTGGCAGCTCCTTCACATTCGTCCTTCATTGATTCTGTTAATTCATTTTTCTTAACATTTTAAATTCAAATTCTGGCCATATCTTACACATTGTACCTAAATGGAACAGAGCCATTATTCATGTTATTAGTAACACCTGCTATCATGGGTCAAAAACAGTATATTGCTAATAAAATGACAAAAATAATTCTCAAAGCATAAACCAACAACATGCTAACAATAAAGTATCGTAATGCACTTTGTATAAATACTAAGTCTTTTGCTGTAACATCAAAACTTGTGTATTCTAACAACAAAACAGCCATTAAACATCTGCAGTGAGTAGATTAGTCTTCATTTGACCGGAGGTTTAGTTGCTTACCCGTACAGGCACAATGGGCTTGTTGAGAGGACTGAGGACAGGAGAGTTCAGTGACAGCCGCAGTCTCTTCCAGTCCATATCAGGGACTGGACTGACTGAGTCTCTCCCGGGATCAGGGCTTTTGTCCCTCTCTGGGGTTGGGTCTGTCACAAAAACAGAAACAAAAACAATAAATAAATAAATAAATAACATCAAAGACAAAAACTAAGTTCACAGCACATTTCTGGTGAAATGACAGACAACACTAGAAACAGTCTAAGTTGGGGATTTGGTGTGAAGGCCAGGCTTAAGTGTTGCACTGAACTGCATGACAGTAAATACAGATAATGTGGGCTGTAAACAGTGGATGGCAGAAACAATCATTCTCACTGGCACTGGGAGTTAATTCTTAGTATGTACATTAAGCTACATGGAGAATCTATGAGTACAGTTTGTTCTTTTTTCTAATCTTTCTTTTGTTTTCCGATATTGCAATAAATATCATGTCATGGACTTTTTATCCTGGTTTTATCGTACCCTGACTTTTTGGCAGTGTCACTTCCCTAAAAAACAATGTTTCATTTGTTTGTGTTTCCCAAAAAACTACTACATTGCTAGAATATTGTAAATATACATTTTTTAATGTAATTTTCCATTCTTGTTTCTTCGTTTCATGGCAATAAAAACATTGGATGATACAATACAAACTGTTGACCCAAAGGTAAACTTTGTCGCACACATGCAGCATGTGACACTTGGCCTCCAAGAATGAAATGTGCCCAGTGTTAAGTCAGTTAACACGTAAGCAACAGACATGAATTGAAATCTACAGTATGTTAATTGCAGGAAAAGATATAGGAAATAAAGATATCTGTGATGTTTCTGTATAGTCTGGTACATTCTTGTTCAACAAATGAATATTGAACACACTGACGCATGAAACATGACTCACTCACTTCATGAGGCTTGTGGCGAACACATTTATCTGACTGTGTCATGGCCGTAGGAGGGTGACAGATGGTTTGAGGAACAAAAAATATTGCTCTGTAATAAAACTGGGTCTGCTGCTGGCTAAGCCTGAGACATGAAAAATAAATTACAAATATCTGTTTGACATCACCACGTCCCCAGTGCATACCTTCAAAATGAGAAAGATGCTTTTGCTGCTCTGTTGTGAGAGAAAGACAGACAAGGACAGGAGGACAGTGAGTGGTGACTAAAGCAATGAAGCAAGGGTGAGAAAGCACTGGTTATGTGTAACACAGAGTGAGACGAGGCTAATGGATCACAGGTAAGACACAGTTGAGACCTAACCACAAAGCTCAGCTGATAAAATGCAGCGCAGACATGTAAACGCATTGAAAACTTTTGAAAAGTCGCCTTCTGCTCACAGAGTTGTGTGCTCACCTCTGTTGTGTTGCAGCAGGACTATGGTGGGGTTAACTGTGCTCGTGCAGGGATAAACAGAGCTGGACGTTGATGAGATACAGTTCTGAATGTCAGTGGACGATGGAGCCTGATTTTCGTTTATGCTTTCTGGTAAATACACCTGAAAGTAACAAAAAATACACTGTAAAATTTATAAAAGTTAAAACATTTTCTGAGGTATTTTGCTGAAATCAAATAGAGACCTCAAAATAAAGAGATCACACAGTTCTCATAATTGTAAAACCACAAAGAGCCGAACAAAGAGCCTGTGTTAAATGGGGTGGAAGTAAACGTACCTGGCACTGAGTGTTGTTTACAGGAGGTAAATCAGCTGTGATGTTGCTGCCCCCCTCAGCCAATCCTGCTTTAGAGCTGTCCCCATTAATCTGGCTTGTCCAGCCACCTAAAAAGAGTCCAGAACTCTCTCAGTTTGGCAGCCAGAGTAGCTTGAATAAAACCCACTGAGGATGAGACTAAAAGGTACAGTATTTCAATGAACTAACAGCAAACCAGCAAACGATAACAGCTAATTGCTGGTCAAATAAATCTCCATTTCATTCCGCAGGGCATGAATGCTTTCCTTGGTGGTGTTCATGCACAGAGATGTTAATATGGCCAGGAAAGGAAAAAAAAGATTCTCCCACAATCTCTGAACTTTGTCATCAGAACAAAGCGTCTATTCAGTGAGCTGCAAAGGCCGTTTGTTCCACTGGCCTTTATATTCAGGCTCTACAACAATTAAAGCATCTCCCCAAAAGGCTTGGCCGGCCTCCAGTCCGGTTCCAATGTGCTCTACGTAACAAACAAGCCCACAGTCAAGGCGCCCTGCTCCAAAGTGCAACGTGGGCAGGCCGCAACAAAAAGGCTCTTTGACACTCACATGAAAATATGAGCAATCGCCATTTATCACGACTCTGAGTGTGCCTGAACGGCGAATGAACATGCGCTTCAAAACATGATGCGTTATATAATCCTGACATCAAAACAGAACTCAAAAAGGCATGTGAGGAATTTTTACAACTACAGAAAATGATGAAATGCTTTTTAAATTACAGCAACACTCACATGCTCTGTCCACATTCTACAGTGACCTGTCCCTTTTTCACATGGCCATGCAACGATTACTGCCCTCCAAATATTTTTTCATCATGTAGAGTTGTTATGAAACAGCTGTGGCATTCGCCCTGACTACTCACTTGGCGTTGTGATGACATTTGGCTCCTCGCTGATGCAGCCCTCATCATCTATGTGGACGAGAGTGGCCCTTAGAGTCACCACTCCTTTCCCTTTGCACACTCTGCTGGGGTCCAAATCTGAAAACATCCAAAATGAGAGTCTCACTTCCACAGCTCCTCATCGTTCAAGGCATAGCGGTCTTATATTCTGTACTCTCATGCTATGCTCCTGCTTCAGAGCTGCTGGGAATCCAAGTTTACCGCTACCTCATGCCCCAAATGACCAAAATAGAACTGTAACATCAAAACCAGGCCATTAAATTAATATCCTAATTGCCATGATCACACTGTCAGAGCTGGAAGTAGAGCAGCAGGAGCTCGTCCTGTCTCAGCACAGGTTATTAAAGTGACACCACATCGTTAACAAGTGAGTTTTAAAAGCATGCTTCTAAGTTTTCTTTGTGAGTATGAGGTGTCCCACAGTTAACGGACCCTGAAAGATTGATGAGGCGGAGAGATACGTCACCTGCAGCAGGAATCAGGTCAGGAGAGCCTTTCATGGTTGTCAGAGGCGTGATCCTGACAGCGCAGCTCGCACGAGGACCTGATCGTACTTCAGTACAGACACACAAAGACAAGGACACATTTTCCCATGTGGCTAACACATTTAGTTTAGTTTAGCTGCATTTATATATGTACAGTACATATAAGACATTTGTTTGCAAGTTGAGAAGTATTACAATGAGATCCAAGACGTGTCATACAACTTTGCTATCTTATCAATTTTTTTTTAAATGATAATGTAGATGTTGATTGTAGTGATGGAGGTAGATTGTTTCAGTGTATATTGATCGGGGGAAGTCTGACAAAATGGAAGATGAAAGGAAAAAAATTCTGGAAAGCGCTCGGGCAAGTAAAGAGTTAGGTGTATTTATACATAAACACACAAATCAGATACATCATCACATTAAAAAATGATAGAGGGTTGTATTTTCTGAAGAGAGGAGCATATGAGCTGCATCTTTTAGCAAAGCTAATCATTTTCAAAAATTTATTTTGGTATCTCGATGTTAATTTTTCATCTACTGTGACTCAAAGGAATTTCAAAACATTGCACAAAAAATTTTCATTAGTTAACAACAAAGTAAATACAAACCATTCCCTTTTAGACAAAAAATGTATAAACAAAAAGGGAATGAAAGACCAACGACATCAACACATTCTGTTCCAATAAAAGCCTTAAATTAAAGTATTTCTGTGTCTCTGTGCTTTACCAGCATCAAATTATTAAACCAAAAGCATTATGACTCCTGAATGATGCTGTCATGACTTAGACCCACTGAAATATTTGTTGAACTCAGAGTGAGATGACTTACTGGGAGTTGTGCTCGGTCTCACGCTGCCCTCTTCTGGAGAGGCCTGGAGGAGAAACACAGGGACACAAATATTCACACACAAACAGGAGACGATATCTGGTACGTATACTGCACATTAGTCAGCGTAATATATAATTAAACCTTAAGTTGGTGAATATTTTATGACATTTGCTGAAACTGTCACTCTATCTTTCCAGTAGGACATGAGACAGATAATATGTGAAAAAAATCAGGTTTCTCTGCCTCCTCCATAGCGCTTCTAATCACATTTGCAAGAATCTACTACGCTGAACAAAATCAACCAATCACGGCGATCAACTCAAAATGGCGACCTGGGTAACATTTTTGCCTTTTGTGTTGGATTGTTTGTTGAGTCTCATTACCAGATTGTCAAATGCCAATGTTTTGTTGTTTTCATTCAAAGCAGTGAAAGTTTCAAATGTGAAAAAAAAAAGTTTTTATAAAGGTTAACAACTGTATCTTTAGCCTGCAGAGAGTGAAAGATGCACCAAAGATAATCTCATGTCACAGACACTTACAGTAAATCACTACTGATGTTTGTATAATGCAGTCAAGGAAATTAGATTAAGTGTTATGCCTTCTGGAGTGTTTGTTTTTAAGCTTTTCCTCACAAAACCCTCAACCAAACATGTGATTCTGAATGCTGTGTATTCAGTCTGACAAACCGTGGAGCGTAACAATGTCAGTAATGCTGATATACTGATATCTGACTTCACATCAGATGAACTCTAACATTAGTTTTGGATCAGGGAAAGTTTAGTAACCAGGCCAGTGCTTGGCTGCAGAATCAGCTTGCAGCAAGAAGGGTGTTTTATCCTGTATTACTGAATTAATATTACACACAGAGAACATTTCTTGAAAAGGTTGGCTTGTCTGTAGCTTCTACTGTAGAAATGTTGGAGTCACTGCAACCAATAGCTGTAAGAGGGACCACATATACTGTAGCTAATGAAATGGTGCTAGTACTCCTATGGTTGGGTTACACATTGAAATGAGATACAACAAAGTCAGACAGGAAGGCGGTGAACTTCCAGTCATCTCTTTAAAGGACCAGTGTGTAGGATTTAGTGGCATCTTTTGGTGAGCTTGCAGACTGCAAACATCTTGTCTCCCCAACCCCTGCACCGCCAAGCATGTGGGAGAACCTCCGGTGACCACAAAACGCGAAAGGCCAAATCTAAAAGCAGTGTTTGTTTTGTCCATTCTGGGGTACTGTAGAAATATGGCAGTTCAACATGACGGCCTCTGTGAAGGAGGGATTGCACCCTCTGCAGGTATAAAGGGCTCTTTCTAAGGTAATGAAAACACAACAATTCATATTTTCAGGTGATTCTACACTAATGAAAACATACTTATGAATATTATATTCATTTCAGCCATATTCTGCCAATAAATCCCCATAAATCACACACAAGACTCACATAGTTTATTTACAATCAATGACAAAACACTGCTTGAACAGCATCATTAATAGAAATGTTATTGGTTTAAAAAAAAATCAATAACCTCTAGTGTTTCATGTGGCATAATATAATATATGAGAACAAAAAAACACTCCATATATCTATTAGATAAGACAGCTGCATACGAGCAGGACCAGTGGATCAAAAATTTGCGAGTAAACTCCAGCACGCCGTCTAACTTGCAATATTACATTTATTTGTGGCATTTCCGTACCAGACCCTCGTCAGATCTACGCTGCCTGATGAAGGTCAAGTACAGAAATGTTGCAACTACTGAATGCAAAATCTAATACATAAGAAGATGTTTTCTCACACTGATAAGTGCTTTAAAAACTCACTGATAGTAAAATTAGCAGCACAGATCAGATGCCAGAACAATCTGTTAACTGTGTCCTGATGGTAAAATATCACTGTTACTCATCCAGTATTCAACCATGGTATCTATTATTATAAAGCCAAGAACATTCTCATCTAAGATGTTAGCAGCTCCTGAATGTAAAATGAATATCCTGTGGATAATGATTCGGATATACTACTAAATCATTGAGAGCTTGACACTCTTATCTCTGACGACAGCACAAGAATCGCTTTGCACGCCTGTAGTTCTTTTGATTAAGGGAGGAAGTGCGGCCTGCCTTGGACCAGTGATATGAATTCAAAATTATGTCTGCGTTCCCCTTTAAGGACAAGAAGGGAGGGTGTGTGTGTGTGAGAGAGAGAGAGAACAAACATATGTTAATCTGAGCTGCATCAGTGGAGCACGCAGAAGCAACACCAAGGCCACCAGAAGAGGAGCTGTGAAACACTTCCCATTGCTCCACTGGGCCTCTTATTGTACTCAGCCAGCACGGCTGATTTAGGAGACATCCCCGTTTAAAAAGCCAAGAAAAGGGCTGATTGAGAGACACACACAGTCACACTCAAACAGTCACTCAAGCATACATGTACACACACAAGTGTTTTTGTTTGTAGGCTATGGATAACAGCAATAGAAGAAGCATGAACATGAGTTTATTCTATGATTTCAATTTTTAAGCTCCTTTTAAAGTTATACCTGCGCTTGTCCCACTCAGTTTGTGTAGGAATGTGTGTGGACTATGTTTACACATGGCAGTAAATAAGCCAACCTGCAGAACAGCCAGGGGACTCATGTTCCAGCTGGAAACCTCCGCAAATAGGCCTAAATGGATGAGGGAAAACGGGAGCGATTCCAAACAAGTCCCAGGGGGACACGATGCAAAAAACCCTTTTAAAAGATCTTCCAGTCTTGGAGCTGAGCTGTCCCAGTGCATCAGAAACTCTGTGTATTTATTTCCACTCTCTCTTTAATAAAATCAACTTGCTTCCTGACCCCCTGCATCCCGGGGAGGCATCGCGTCCATGATCTCATTTCCAAAACCATTAACAGACATTCCTTTGAGGAGTGCTTACACTGATCTCAACTGTACTTCCGCTGTATCCTCAGATGAACCCCAAAATGGAGAATATACAGTACAAAGACAGACGTGGGAGTATTTGAACCTCTCACTTATGATAGATAATGGGAAGATGACGGCTTGCAGCGTTCAGTTCGCTGTATAAACACACCAGAGCAGAGATCACCCCTGGCCTTTTTAGGAAGAGATGCCTCAGAGCAGAGCCAGGCAAAGAACGCCATCCATCCCAGCCTGTGAAAAAGAGAAGACCAGTGCAGGAGCTCTGGGACGGCCAGCAGTGACTGTGCCAAGACAAACATGAAAATAAACGGAGAGTTTATCAGCCAAACTCCTGTGAAACAGCAATTTACCTAAATGCACCATTACTCCTAATAAACTAGGAGGCTTTTAGATGATTCTGCTTCACAAATGCTGTCGATTTGGCTGATATATAAAAGCAAAAACGAATGGTTCTGAAGTTAAAAGCGAAGAGCTTGAAGTTCAGCAGACAGTGAGTCAAACTGAGAAGTTTAACAGTTAAAAGAAGAGATGTTCTGATACCATTTTTAATGTATGGTATCCCCGGATAGAACAATTAATCAATAGACTGATTCATTGATCAATTATGAATCCATTATTAAATTAACCACCAACTATTTTGATAAACAATTAATTGGTTTGAGAATTTTTTAAGAGAAAAAAGTTCTCTGATTCCAGCTTCTTAAATGTGAATATTTTCTGATTTCTTTACTTCTTTAGGACAGTAAACTGAATATCTTTGAATATCTTTTGGATTTTGGACAAAACAGAACATAATTGACCATTTTCTGACAATTTAAGGACCAAACAACTCATTGATTTATCGAGAAAATAATCAACAGATTAATCTACTATGAAAATAATCGTTAGTTGCAGGCTCAGGTTCAGGTTAAAGCCTTTGTAAAACATGAACAAATACATACAGAGAATGAATTCCATCGAACATGATTTCACCATCCTGGGGAAAAAAGTAACACCGGATAGTGCTGGAAATAAATAATGAACTATGTGGTATAGGGCTGGGCATTATATCGATTTTATATCAGTACCATGATATGAGACTAGATTTTGTGACGGCATCAATAATCATCCCTACAACATTTTCGCAATATTGAGAACTGTTGATGTATTTGGTCAAAAACATTGTGAGTGTGTCCATAATGCCCAGTCCTAACATGGTATCACATTGGTGCATAGACTCGCATAGTCACTGACAGCGATGCCAGCATTTTAGGCTACATCAGAGGCATTTTCTGATACTGGTATTGGTACTGGAACAACCCTAGTAAAAAGTGTTTTTTTCAGCTTTAACCTCATTCTCCACCAAGATTTCTTGGTGAATTGCAGCAATGTGACTTGACATTGTTAGACCTGTCCAGCAGTCACATAACAGTAACAGCCCAAGACCAGAATCAACCAATATTTTGTTAATTTCCTTAAAAATGAGGATGAACACAACATAAAGCCATGAAGTGTGACTGTAAGCGTCAGTCCGACTGAGTCAGACATCCTCTGGTCGTCTCTTGAGACTCCCACTCTCACTACAGACATGAGAAACCTTGAACAAACCATTTCTAACACTGCAGGTGTTATTCATGCACTGAAATTATCAGTTGAGATTCCAGGAAATCACAGCTAATGGAACGCCCTCTCAGCTCAAACCTGCATGATTACCTAAAAGCAGGAAGACCCTGAAAAGGCAAGATGATTCATCCCATCTGCAGCTCTCAGTTGCACTATTACATGGCACTCTCACACACACACATACATACATAAATCTCCAAGCGAATGCTCTCGGGTGTAACTAAAATACCTTTCCAAAACAAGCAACTCCCAAAAGGCTATGATCATGCCAAAGCATCACTGCAGATCGAGGGAAGCGCAGTACCTACTTGATAAAGTGCACAGCGAGTCCTTTAGTCCATGTACATCAGGTCCCTCTGAAACCTCCAGAGACTTCTGGCTGAGCTTTGAGGGTCTCGTCTCGGCGGGACGGTCCCAGCTTTGACCTTGACCCTGGCTATGTAGGGGGTCTGTTTGTTTTTGACAACAGGCGTGCCCAGATGGACCTGTCACCACATGCCACCTGGGAATGTGGCACCCACTCAACAACTGTGCAGACCATCACATAAAATTCTCCTGCCCCCCTGAAATGTTCCTGCAGGGCCAGCGGATGAGAGACAGACAGACGGCTGGAATTCGCTACTGGATGACTCAACCATCCACCAAGTCAACGTGATGAACTACCACAATGACTATTACTGAATGTATGTTAATGTGCATTCAGTAATAGTCAGAAACCAGAGGGCTGAGATACCAAAGTGGGTTAGCAGGAACATGATAAAAATATTAAGGATACCAGCAATACTTTTTTTTATTTTCATCATCGAGTATTATCAATTAAGCCTGATCAAGCGTTACATTTAGTCTAGAAAAAGCTCCCAGAACCAAGAGAGACATCTTCAAAATGCCCTTTTTGTACAATCATTCAAAACTAAAATACCATTCAAAACTAAAATACCATACTAAAATACCTTATAAATGACACACAACAACACAAACAGCAGCAGTACACAACCAGCTCCCGCGCTCACCAAAGACAGTTCATGCCAATTTTTTTTTTTTTTTGCACATGCTTCGTTCATAGCTGGCTATTTTTATTTTATTAAAGAAGGAAAGGAGAAGCACTTAAAGTTAAAAAAGAAAAACACATTTTCTACAAACAAAAAATGCTGTAGCATGCAGTTTTATTTTTTAATAAAGGACATTTTTTTCTCCTTTTTCTTTGTCTTAATATTGCGATTAATATTGTATTGTAGACTTTTTATAGTGGTATTATCATAACTTGAAGTTTTGGCATCGTAATAATTTTCAAGAATAATATTTTATTGAAACAGTACTTTCAGTGCTAAAGTAAATGTTATTTTCAGGGCTGATACTCATGTTTTGATACCAAAGCTGATATTTATGCCTTTATTTATCAATTCATCAATTTTCCAAGAAAAGACAGAAATTTTTTTTTTGTGCCACACGGGTTTTTCTCTTAAATGTGACCAACCACACCTTCTGAGCAGTAGAGAGAGGTTAATTTGGAAAATATTATTTACAAGACTCATTTTTAAACTCTTAAATTCCTGTAAAAAACATTCAAGGACGGCTGCTTTTATGTGGCTGGGTGCGATCAGAGATCAGAGAAACAATTTTATCAGATGTGGGAAAAAAACAGACTGGATGGCATCCAACAAATTGGTCTAACCCTTGAAAACTGATTTCCCCCCAAATTGCTTTATGATCCAATATTTGAATGTCATGTGCAGTGGACGAGAGCATTTTCTCAGCAACAGTCACTTCATCTGAAGCAGGCTGCATTGACAGCTAAACAAAGGCAGGGTGGTACCAAGTTGAACTATGATGTATGTCACGCAGGGGGTCTCTGTGCCGCAGTCAGAGGCCGCCTTAAAAGTGAGCTATGTTAACACAAAAGAGCTCTCATCGCATGCTCAGCTGTACTATGGACGGAGAGAAAGGGCCGTTACGTAACGCCGTTTGACTTCTGCTTTGTCAACAAATGGCAGAGAGGAGAGAAGCTATCCAGCGCCGTGCGTGGATCCCACCAAATAGCTCCAAACATGGCTCGAAAGGGCCGCTCCGGAGCTGCAGCTTATCCCCCTAATTGAGGAGACCCCCACCTACCCCTCCACCCTCCCAGCTCTCTTCCATAAACAGCTTCCATGCTGGACAGCAGCCTGGGATTCTACACATTCCTCAACCAAGCTATTTGAAGTTCATTTCAAACAACTGCAGCATAAAAGGAAATGTATGTAACTTACACACTGCGGTCATTATAGGCCTCAGAGTGGGATTATGCGTTCATGTTGATAATGGATAGAGCTTAAACTGAGTCTGGATGGATATGGCTTCTTCTACGTCTTTGAATTCTTTGAGCGTAATGAAATATCAGAGTAACATCGAGACTTAATGAGTTTAAAGTGATCCTATAGTATCGCTGTCATATTTGAGGACTTTTTAAAGGGTGTTTGTGACCTTTAGAAATAAAATATCCTTTTTTCGATGCAAAAAATAAAAGCATCCATCACGCCAGCCAATGAAAGATGTGTCCCTCAGCGCTTAGAGAGGCTCACAGCCTGCCAGTGTGTCCATGAGAAGCCCTGACAGTTATTGGACGTGACCATGGCCAGATCCCCGGGACAGGGAACACTTGGTTGGCACGTGTGAAGGTCCTGGGGAGGAGTGCAGTTGGCCGCATGGAGCGAACGTCCTGTTACTGATGCTGTGTTAGAGAGCCAGCCTGCTTATAACGTGCCTGCTAGGCTTTTAGAGCCAGTGTAATAAGAATGTCAGTGAGCTGACAGTTTACCCAGGGTGATACATCTTCACAGCAAGGGCTCCAGGCTACACTCCAAGAGTGAGAAAGCTTGGATCACAAGCCCCGGAGTGAGGATAAACATTCAACTGAATATTCAAGTAGCCCTGTCGTGACTACTCAGGGGGCTCTTAGAGAGTTTACTTTTACAGGCGCAGAGTGAAAATTTTCAAATAAGAAAAAGCCTATAAGCAAATAAGGAGATAATTATAACTGGGTTACAGTGATACTGAACAAAAATATAAATGAAACGTTTTTGCTCCCATTTTTCATGAGTGGAAGTAAAAGCTCTCAAATTTCTTCTGTGCACACATGAGGTTTGTTTCTGTTAAATTTTGTCCACAAATTTGTTAAAATCCATGAGGAAAAATGTCCATCCTGTAGGCACTGAACTATGGCTGTTTCACGTAGGACTACAGGTACCATTTTTTCCCCAGGAGGGCAAAATCTTGACCTGCCCTACTCCGTCTCAGACTGGCTTACCCTGATATTCTTACCCTAATCCTAATTCTCACGCCTAAACCTAACCAACCCAACCGATGACGGCAACAAGTACTCGCCAATCAGTGGCTGAGTAGGGCGGGTCATGACTTGGTACCTGTAGCCCTATAAAGATCCACAGTTCAGAGCCTGATAAATGTCTTTTTTCATGACAACACTGCGCATTTTAGAGTGGCCTTTTATTGTAACCAGTCCAAGACACACCTGTGCAATTATTATTCTGTTTAATCAGTATCTCTGTGCGCCACACCTGTCAGGTGGATCTTGGCAAAAGAAGAAGTTGCTCACTAACAGAAGTCTTAGATCTTTTACTTCAACTCATGCAAAAGTCTTGCAGTCACATTTTTGTTGACTGGGAGAAAATCCTTACGAACACAATATAGACCCACATCCAAAATGTGACTAAATCTGCCTTTATTGCTTGAAAAATATTGCCAGTGTAGTGTCAACACTGAGAAACTTGCACACTTTTATCACCGGTAGACTCAACCATTGAAATGTTCTCCTCTCTGCTACCAAAAAGCAATAAAGCAACTTCAATGTATACAAAATTTAGCTGTTCATGTGCTGACCAGGACCAAAAGGAGTGCACACATCACATATTACACCTGTATTAAAATCGCGGCGTTGACTACCTGTTAGTTTTAGATGTGGGATTTTAAACTATTTTTTCATATAGGTCTTCAAACCCCTGAACGGTCTTGTTCCTGACTACTTGTCTGACTTTGTTTTAAAATATGTGCCCCCTAGATCCCTCAGGTCCTCTGGTAGTTGGCTCTGGTTTGTTCCTAGGGTTCAGTCTAAGACCCACAGCGAGGCCGCCTTCAGCCACGAGCCCCCCAGCCTGCAGAACAGCCTGCTGGAGGACCTGCGGGTAACAGAGAGCGTGGTTGTTTTTAAAAGAAAATAAGGCTGGGCGATGTGGCTTATAAATAATACCTTGATATTTTTAGGTTATATATACATAACTTGATATACATATTTTCTCTAAAATAACATAGCGTAAATTCTCAAACAATGCAAACATTACCTCGCAGAATATGATGTATTGCTGTACATTAAACTATCCAACAGTGCATAAAATTGTTAAATTAGCACAACCACACATTACTGCAGCAATAATATTAATCCAAAAACATGATATATAGCAAAAGACTGACAGTAGGGGTGGGGGATATGAACAAATTGCAATATTTTTGACCAAATAACTTGATATCAGTTTTGCAACAATAATCAGGGCTCAATAATAAGGATTGAGGAAAATAAAATGCCACGTCGGGCTAAATCTGGCAACTCACTTGCCCAAGTGGCAAAAAAGAATTAAACAAAGAAACTAAGTTGATAATCAATTAATTATTAAAGTAAATTTTCATGAAAAATGGCAGAAAAGGCTGTTTTCAGCCTCTCAAATATGGAGATTACTCGCCTTTCTTCATTAATTATCTTATTAAGATGATTATCTTTGGTTTTTGGCTGATAAAAGACATTTAAAGACATCATCTTGGAAAAACTGGGTTGGACCTTTTGCACTTTTTCTCTGACATTTTATAGATGTTGCAGCCCTAGATTAAAACATGACTTGCATAAATAAACTTTAGCCTCCAATAATTAAAAGAATTTGTACAGGTGCAAGTAAAAACTGATTTTGGGTAAGCAAATTTCTGAACCATTTGCCCAACCGGGCAAGTGAAAAAACAAACAAACAAAAACATAACGTTAAACCCTGAATATTGTAGAGATGACTATTGCTTTAACAAAACAATAACACAATGATATTTATGATAAACAATCATCAGTAATGTGGATACTATGATTATTTGGTGAAGGCAAATAATATAATGGCTAGAACGGCCCGGCAAATTCAGAAAATGACATTATTTTACTGTAATGCAAAAAAAGACAACACTTATGCCATACTACGATATTTAGTCTCATATCACGATATCGATATAATATTAGCCTGACCAGGATTTTATCTATTTTTATCTATTTTGACTTGCACTTTCCTGTTATTTTTT
>JAJHUR010133302.1:4282-20105 GCA_027495735.1 Lutjanus campechanus | reverse complement strand
TTAAACCTGGAGAAGCTGCTGTTGCTGCGGTTAGCACAGGCTAACAGCTGATGCCACACTGTGTGGCAGGCTGACAGCTGACCGTCAGCTCCAGTTTGTTTACCCGAAGACGCTGTCATCCTCCGGTCTGAAAAGGTGAAGCATTTAGTGAGTTGTTGTCATGTTTTGTATATTAATATGTAACGTTTGTATTGCACAGCGCAAAGTAGCGCGCAGTTCAGCGGCATTTAAAGTTACGTTACGATTTGGCGATTAATGACTGTGGTTAACAGCTTTAAATGGCTCTTAATACGCACAGTATTTTTACAGACAGTGTTTAACATTATAAATTAATCATTTCTGTTCAATTTGAACTGCTGTCTGTGTGTTTTCTTAGTGTTAGACTAGTCGACTAGTAAATTTGGCGTTTAATCTTAAGGGAAATTAATCGTCGGCAACATCTCTACTCCAGACTGCTTGCTGGCTAGCGGTGCTGCGTTAGCCGCAGTCTTCTCATCCTCTCCAAATAACGTCGTTTCGATGGTGAAACTTTTAAGTGGCTAATAAGGTTGGATGTGTTGAAACTGGTAGACTTTACCTCCCCTCGGCACTTCGGCTGAACACTTATTGCACACTGAATCGCGTTGTCTTTTTTAGAAACGGTGAAAAATGCCCACACTGGTGATGGCAGCACCATGTTTATGTTTGAGGTGGCGCATCAATATGACGTTATGCACGTGACAACAGCAGGCAGCAACAACACAGGACGAACAAACGGAGCTAAATGAGCTATTTATAATTGGGATGTAGTTATCGGCAAAAAATGTCATTATCGGACTTATCGGTGTGACGTCATTTTTTCCAATATCGGGCCGATAATTATCGGTTCCGATAGTTATCGTGCATCCCTAGTTCTGTCTATGTCTCTCATCTCATTGTCATATACTCCGTCCGGGTTACTTCTGCCTCCAGAAATATGTGTACAAGAGAACAGAAAGTCCCACACTTTGAAGCAATGCTTTGTTAGCTGCGATCAACAGTTCATAGCTCACTGTGGTCTGTTGGGTTGTCGACAAAAATTTCCCCACTCTTTGGCGGCCGCAGTTGCTGAAATGGAGGTCAAGCGTGTGCATTTGTGCATCTGTTTGGTACTTTGCTCCTGCGTCATGCCCCCAACCCTGTTCAGCTGCAAAAAAATCACACCATAGTTATTTTAACACGTTTTTCAATCAAAATAAGAATAATGATGTAAAAGTTATCATTACCTCTGATATCGCGATTGCAACATCAGTCAAGATAATCGCAATTGGATATTTCATAAATCAATCAGCCCTTTGTGACAGTGGGGTCGCCTTATTTCAACAAATGAAAGTGCTGCTAACGAGTGTAATTAGTAGTTAGTGTCCTGTCCTGTGAATATTGAACATGTTTTGTGTGTCAGGTCCTGTGGAGGGTGAAGAAGAGAGTGGAGATGTAGACTCCAGTGCGGGACGTTTTGTGCGATATCAGTTCACACCAGCCTTCCTAAAACTGTGTACCGTTGGTGCAACGTGAGTAAACGGACCAAATCTTTAACTTGTTGTTTGAAACTTTTTGTCACAACTGAATTGTCAAGGTTGTTCCTGTTTCTGACCCTCAGAGTGGAGTTCACGGTTGGCGACCGGCCCATCAACAGTTTCCGTATGATCGAGCGACATTACTTCCAGGGACGTCTTCTCAAGAACTTTGACTTTGACTTCGGTTTCTGCATCCCCAACAGCCGCAACACATGTGAACACATTTATGAGTTTCCACAGCTGCCAGACGACCTCAGTGAGTTCTAATCTAGTTTGGTCAACCACTTATGTTAAAGGGCAATTTTGGTATTTTTCAACCCTGGGCCTCATCACAGAAAACCTTCTTAAGTGCTTGTCCTGTCTTATAGGAGACTTATTGTGCTCATTTTTGAAGTTCACATTTTTATTTGGGGGGGTTCTGTTAGAATAAGTTTACAGGCTTTAATGTAAAACATTTTTGATGCTCCTTTATTCATCCTCTGCTCCTGTTTCCTGTCCTGAAAAGACAGGCCCGCTCTGATTGGTCAGCTCTTTGCTGTGTGGATCAAGTGCCACTGAAGTGCCGGTACAATTAGCCTTCAGTCGTGGGCCAGAGGACTCTGTAGTAGACACAGGTATTTTTCAGCTGGGTCCTTGTGAACACACAGTATTTAGCCTTTTTCGGCAGAGACGATGAAGGCCTGTCGCCTTTTTTGCTCCTTTTTCATCCACTTGTCCTGCAGCCCAACACTGTGCAGTTTGCAGCAGCTTGAAGGTGCGTGTTTTAGTGATGAAGTGCTCATATTCCCCGTTTATTATCTAGAACCTTTTATTATGACACAGCGAATCAGGAAATGTTTTCATCAGCAGTAAGTTTAAACGTGACTCCTAAAATAAGGCAGATAGCTGTTGGTACAAACGGTGACACAGAGAAAAAACTAAGCTTCAAACCACAGAGATTCATTTGGAAGCTGCAAAAGTACTGAGAGCTGAACACAGATACTTTTAAAACCCTCTGTCTCTCTGCTCTCCGGCACACACATGAGTTAAGTCACGGCTCTCCAGCACACATCAGAAAAAAAACAGAAAGGCAAACAGGAAAAGTGTCAATTGCCTGTTTTTAGAAGGTTTACTGTGTTTGAAAACCTACATTTATGTTCTAATTTTGGTGTAAAAACAGCGAAGGTATGGTATGGTCACCTATCTAGAGGTTGTGCTAAGCCCTTTTTGACATCGTAAAGGGAGGAAAATCTGACCGGTGTTTTGGAACAAACATTTTCTGAAAGAGAGAGCAAGCAAAAGAGAGAAAAGAGGGCAGATTCTCATATGAGATTGAGCTCCACATTTAATTTTAAGATTGACTTTTTAGTCTAACCTTGTTAAATCACAGGACCCCATGTCTCCGGTTGGATGGTAACAATCTGCAGTCACTGCTCAGGACGGGGCTGGGATTAAAAACAATGTCAACCAATCTTAAAATATTAATATGGTAGGTTCATTCATAGAGTTTCTCCAAAGGTTGGCCTACAGTCTTGGAGCAGATTTTCATTTGGTGGAGCAGTTTTGCATGACAACGGCTGTCTCACTTCACTGGTCTCTGGCTAGCAAGCTGCTATAAAGGACAAGAAAACACAGGTGATCAATTTTAGCTTTGATGAGTGGGAGGAGAGGAAACCCAACCAGGTTTTCTTCCCAATTATTGGCTCAGGATAAAGATTTGAATGCAAGCAACGTGTCTATCAATTTCAGACGTGATGGAGCGAACAACTGTCCACAGTACAGGCTCCAGGTTGAAAACACCAAAGTTGCCCTTTAAAGTCCGGCCCTATTTTCACACAATAATCCACATCTTCATCTTTGTTTCCTTCATGTCTCATCTGTCCATTCTTCCCTCCATCTTGTCTTCCAGTTCGCCAAATGGTGGCTCACCCGTATGAGACCAGATCAGACAGTTTCTACTTTGTGGACAACAAACTCATCATGCACAACAAGGCAGACTACGCCTACAACGGCGGTCTGTAACGCCTGAAGGGAAGAATGAGTGCAGTACTTCCACAGGAGACCGACTTCCTGGATTACAACCATCCAGGAGCTTCTTTCTGGGGGACAAAAGTATTCGACATTCCTACAAACGTTACAAAATTCTTCAGAACCTGCGACCACGTCTGCCTTGGATCCATTCATCAGGACCTCACAGAGCTCAGTTTCTGGGACTCAGAGGAACGCTCTCTTAAATATTCCTGTTAAATCTGACTGAAACCTTTTTGTTCTGTCTCTCTGTTTGTTAGATGAGTTTCATGTTACTGCTTGAACACTTTTTGCCTTAAATTTTCTTGCCGTCTCTGCTGGAAAGGGACACGTTGAGTCACAGACCTCTCATAGACTGTTAGTCATAACTTCTTTTATTAAGTTTATCAGTTGATGTTTGTTTGAACTACCTTTTGCAGTCGACAATTGTGTTTCCTGTGTGGAAAAGCGAGCGTTAACTAGATGTTTTACAGTATTGTTAGTCATAGATGATCATGTAGCACAAGTTGTTTGAGTTTCATTCTTCCGTAAATATCTGTTGTCAGTTGTGAGTCATTGGGGCTGTTTGTGTCAGATATTTAAAGGGATAGTTCAGGTTTTTTTTGAAGTGTGGTTGTATGAGGTACTTATCCACAGTCAGTGTGTTATCTACAGTTGATGGCGGTCGGCGCGCCCCCGGTTTGGAGAAGCAGCAGGAGTACTGGTGTAGGAATCTAAGCGATGCACTGCTGTGGACAGGGTCAGCAGCAAAATGTATTTTAGACAACTAAAAGGTCAATCTCAGTTCAAGTGTGCACTAGAACATTTTCACCGCTTTACCTTGCTGTCAGACAGACTTTACTGACTGAAAACCTCTGTTATATAAGCCAAATAACCAACTTCGACTTATAGCACCTCACGACAAGCGACTTTAGCCGTTACCGTTACACTTTGGCACCAAGTGGTTCAAATATTTCATCATTTTTACATCATGATTTTCATTTTCACTGAAAAAAAAAAAACACGATTAAAACCATGATGGTGTGACATTTGCTGGCGTCTGTATTAGGGCTGGGTATCGATTCAGATTTCCCAAATCGATTTGATACGATTTAAAAAGTCCTGATTCGATTTGAAATCAGTTTGGTTGGGATTCTTTCAGTTACATTACCAATTTTGCTTGGAGATTCTCAGAGAACTGATGCTGTAAATTGTACAAGGAACCTTCTGAACTGGTGCATTATTAAAAATATTAATGTTTACATTAAGAATTGACCTCAAATCAGTAACATTAATCATGTATTTTTTATTAAACATGGCCTGAACAACAGTAAAATTAGTGAAATCTCACACCACAAGATCTTTCACTACGAGATCTCGCGGTAAAGGCTGGTCCTGCTAGACTGACGGGGTTAAAACGGCAACTGAATGGATTTCAGACCAGGCAAATAAAAATTGATTTGAAATGATTAATTGATTTTTTTTTTAACCCAGCTGTAGTCTGTACTAGAGGTGCAATGATTAATCAGTTAACCCTATCATGGGTTGTGGACAAAATAAGACATTTTAGGATGTCATCTTGGACATCTTGACCAAACTCTTCACTCTTCAACTTCATTTGACCTCACAGAACACAGGAGCCGCTGCCTCCGTCTGTTATCTTGTGTGTTTTAAAGGGTTAATCCAGTGTTTCAGCAGGTTAAACTGACGTGAACCCGAGACTCCTGGTTTAAAGTCGTGTGTTTGACCCATTCATCACTCATTCGTTTAAGACCATTTACGGCGATCTAAGACCCATTTTCTGTGAGCTTGGCAATCTCACCACTAGATGCCACTAAATCCTACGCAATGGTCCTTTAAAAAAGTTGCACAATATGGCGTTTGGTCTAAACGGGCTAAAAACTGTATTTTTCATTTGATCTCATCTTTAACGGGGCAGTGGGGTAGATACAGATGTTGGCCTGTTTCTTTCTCTGTTCGTGGAAGACCTGTTTTAAGGACTATACCGGTGGTTTTGCATATTTTAACCCATGCAATACAAATTGTGTAAAGATTTAATTATACTCAAGTTTTTGGTCTGTTGGGTGCACCTGTAGCCTGGAAACCGGATGAATCTGCAGGCTCCGGTTTGATTTGCTGTGGCAGATACATCTGGCCAGTTCAGACTGATTTCCACCCGTCCTGGATCTCCTCAGGACAATCACAGCCATTTATTTATTTAAATCATTTTTGTCACTCCGTCTCGTTAACAGTGTTTGTCTTGTTATGTCGTTTTCGTGTTGTTACACTTTGTTACGTCTTTTATGTTGTTTTCTTCCTCTTACATATTTTGTCTTTCTCATCTTGTTTTGTCATTTTCTGCTAATTACATCTTTTTCATCGTCTAGTCATGCCTGTGTGTGATATGCACTTAAGGACACACCAAAGAATCACCTTTTCTTTTATTGTTCCATCCATTGAAGTTTAAATCGGTCTTAATTCGTTTTCGTCTTGTTACATTTTCATCTTATGTCCTGTTATGTTTCGGTACGTTGTTTCGATCTTGTAAACATCGTTTTCATCTTGTTACTTTCCGTCTTTTATGTTGTTTTCATTTTGTTACATAATTTTTGTCTTATTACATCTTTTTCGTCTTGTTAACTGGATGCGAAACAGGATGAAGGATGCAAAATAAAAATCAATCATTTCCTCTTAAATGCATTAAGACTAAAGTAACAAGCCTGTTTTGAAAATGTACAGATGAGACAGAACAGACATTTGTTTTCAAATGTAGGGAGTAAAAGTAAAAAGTTTTCAAGAAAGTAACATTATTTGTACTTAGTTACTTCCTGCCTCTGTATGTAATTAGCATTTAAATCATGCAAAACCACTGGAATAGTCTGGAAATAGTTTTTCCTACACACATGATCTGAGCTTCCTTTTACTGCTGTACATTGTAACATGGACTCCAGGTGCCTTAAAATATCCAAACTTTCACTGTTTTCCGGTTTTCGTTATAAGATTCATCCACCTGTAAGAAAAACTGCTGGAAACCCCTCATGTGTTACATATAATACCATCCTGCAGTGCTGCCTTGTGTGATGCAGGGGGTGTCTTACAGCATGTGTTTATTTACTCTCATAAAATCTGTCATATTTTAAAGTTTGAACTCATTCTGTAGCTTGTTAATAACCTCAACAAGTGTGATATCAGACACACACTTGGTCAGCTGTGGCTTTTGCTCCGTCACCTTATAAAACCTCATGTTTTTTTTGTTTTTTTTTTGGACTCAGTCGACGTGTCTCAGTGGCGTCTGCCGGTGTTGTAGTAACTGGGGAGACTGTACGTTGTTTGGGCTTACAGACAATATCAGTCAGTGGTCGGTTATCTTAAAATCTGATTATCCAAATGCCTTCAACACTTTGTACTTCTGCACAAAAACGCGACAACGAGCCCAGAAAATATCTGGATCCTTTCTGTGACCTGTTGTTTGGACTCTTTTCATATTGACTGAATTTACAAATGATGCATTCATGTCCTATCAGATTTATTGTAAATAATAAAAAATGTCTGCAAAACGTTCACATTGTAGACCTGGTGCTCATTACAAGCAGATCATCAGGGATTTTCTGTAATTGTGTCTATTTGAATTAGTTAATTGTCTGTTAAACAGCAGGTGATCTTAAACCCACGAGTTGTTTCAAACTGAATATTTTTGATATGCATGAATGTGGCATCAAGTTTGTTTGGTTTTTACATTTACATTTAATTCTGATCTCAACTGCTCTGTGTTTGAAATGTAAATTAGGAAATCTAAATCTGTGACGTTGATTTGACTTTTTTAAGGAGCAATATTTTTGCACAGCTCTTGTTTTTCAAGATCTTTTGACTTCCTCTGTAAGAACAGTGAGGATTTATTATAACTACCTACAACCTCTTTTATTTTGACTTTGTTTTTGATTTGTTCAGTTTGTTTCTCAACACTGTATGAAGACAGTGATGAATAAAAGCACATATCTGAGTAAAGAGCCTGTTTCTGTCCATACAGAATATCTGCAAAATTAACAAAATCTAAATCTGTCTTTAAAATGTATTATTAGAAAAATAGAAACAATTTTTTTTTAACGTGGGGTTGTATGAGCTACCGACAGAATGTTTTCACTGCTCTACCTTGTTGTCAGACCACCTTTTTTGACGAGTAGCCACCATTATACGAGACCAGTCTGACAGCGAGGTAAAGTGTTGAAAATATTCTAAAAATAGCGTACGCTTAGATTGATATGAGTTTGTTTAGGGGTCTAAAATATATTTTGCTGCTGACCCTGTCCCTGCTGCCCTACAAAGACATTATAAAGACATTACAAAGACATTTTGTGACATTAACGACATCCTTTGTCATGTGGATAAATATCTTTTTTATTTTGGAGAAGACCGGGAGTCGAAATCACAGAAACTGCAAAAATCCAGAGAGAAACCACAGCAAACCACCGTAACTCCAGTCACTGTATTCTAACATGTAAAATATCTGCAAGAAAATAAAGAAATATGTCAACTATGGCATTATACTACTGTGTATAACAACAGTATAGACAAATATTAAAATAAGACCACAGAGTCAAAACTCTCAGACTCTGATCCCAGGTGTGAAAATGCTTTAAAAAAAATAAATCAATCAGTGTCATATTTTATCATAAAGGTTTGATGGTGTTGAATATTTTTTTTCTGTTGCAGCATATTGCCTTTTATATTTAAAATTCCAATTTTGTTTTATTATTTTTTATAATATTAGTAGCTTCAGATACTCATAAACATCCCAAAACTATTTAAATATTTGATTTCATATAATAGTTTTATAATAAATGTTGTAAATAAATAATGATAATAACAATAATGTAAATAATAATTATTATCAGACTGAGGATTTGATCATATGTGTCATTATTTTGCTTTTTAAAGCTAAAGTGATCAGATAAAATGGAAGTTTCTGCCTTTTGCTTTGGTTTGACCCAATATTTTTTGGTACGCTCTGCAAAGGGAACTTCCAAATAAGGTCAAAGGTCAAATCAGAGGTCAGGATTAATATGTAGAAACAACAACCTGATATAAAGCTGTAAAACTGACACATATCCAATTATCTGCCTGCAACTATTTTGGCTCGACAACAAGAAAACTTTAAAGTCATTTTTCTCAGTTCTGCACTCGGAAAGGTGCTGTAGGTAATGTATTGTTTCCCACTTTTTTCATATTCTATTGTCTGTATAAATATTCATCTCTTATAGTGTCTGTTCATTCTCCAAAATTTAAATTGGAATTAAGTTTGCAGTTTGTAAAATGCAATTTTCTACAATAAAAAAGTCAGACAAAAAGTCATGGATGCACTGCATCCGCGCACAGGGGGGTGAGAGAAGTTCTCTTTGACGAACAGACTACATTACCCAGAATCCTCAGCTGCAAACAGACATCAACACCAGAAGCACGTGTTCCATCATGGCGGCCCCCGCTGTAAAGATGATCGGTGCTGGTGAAGACTCCTCCAGCAGTGATGATGAAGAGCTGAGAAGATGTCAGGAGGCTGTTTGGGAAACACGAAGCGACAAAAACAAGACAGGTGAAGATTTTCTGTCGTGTTGGTGATGATGAATGTTTCTGTTCAGACACAGAAACCGCAGCAGAACGTTCTCCTGCAGAACGTCTCATTCATGTTCAGAGGAAGTGACTAATTAAACTTTAGTTAAAGTTAATGACAGACACAAACAGGCGAACGTGTTTCAGGCCTGTTCAGAGTTCATTTATTTGTTTTAACCTCCTGCTGAGTTTAACTTCAGGAAACTGCAGAACTAAAATGTCAGAAAAATGTTGATCAGTGTCCAAGATGACGTCCTCAAATGTATTGATTTGTCCAAAATGTTCAGTGTACTGTCAGAGAGGCGTAAAGAAACCAGAGAATATTCACACTTAAGGAGCTGAAATCATAGAATTCTGACATTTGACAGCTGTTTTGATAATCGATTAATCAGTTTGGATCTTTTTTTCTTTTTTTTTTTGGAAGAAGAAAAATGTCAAAATTCTCCGATTTCAGTTTCTTAAATGTGAATATTTTCTGGTTTCTTTACTCCTCTCTGACAGTAAACTGAATATCTTTGAGATGTGAACAAAACAAGACATTTGAGGACCAAACAACCAATCAATCAATCCTAAAAATGATTGACAGATCGGGTGATAATGATAATAATCATTAGTTGCAGCCTTACAAAGATGTTTTCTTAAGTCTGTAGAATCTGATTTGTAGGCCAGCACGTCTCTGCACAAAAATTGGGTTTTTATCACTTATGCACCTCCTGCGATTTGAAAATCGCAGTAGACCAGATTGCAATTTTGATTAAATTTAATCTAATAAGTACGTAAAATATGTACATTTTGCTAACACATAGAATAGTGTAGTATAAGGAATAGTTAAGATATGTATACTACAATACAACAGTGTGCATAAGCAATAATAAACAAACATGAATGTTGGTCTGAAAGCCCAAAACATCCACAAAAAGTTTTCAAACTAGAAACAAACCGAACCGTGGTTTGAACCGTGGCTTTTTCTGTCCGGACCGTCGTCCAGAGGAGGTTTCACACCTTTAATTTTGGTCCAGATCAAACTGAACCACACAAGGAAAGTGTGAAGTAAAGTGGTTTTTGAACTTGATGCCAAAAATGCGGTGAAACCTCCCTTTTTTGCATTTTCACAGATAGATTTAAGGTTTGACAAATGTTAAAGACAACGTTAAGGCTTCACCCAAAATGTCTGAGATGCTGCCACAACAGTAAGAGGCTCCATCATCACTCAGCACTGCAGTTCACCTGTTGATGACTGTCTGCTGTCTCTGTGTGTTGTAGATGGAGACGCCAGTGTGCAGCAGTCAAAGCGGTAAGAGGAAGTAAACAGTGTAAAATAGTTTCTGTATCTCCACACACTGTAATTCATGTATCCCTGTTACAGCCATGTAATAAATAAATGGTGCTGCAGTGAAGATGCATCGGTTTGAATTTTGTCTTGCTGCGTCGCAGTGTTGTCGTCGCTGCCCACGAACATGACGGCAACGAGCTGCAGGTCAGCGAGGGGTTTCGAACACACGTCGCTAAAAAGTTAGGGAGTCTTCTCGACAGGTGAGCGGTTTGTTTCTGCACAGAAGTTTGGTGTTTTAATGTGAAGAAGAAAACATGTACTCACAACACGTCTGTTCCTGTCAGTTGTATTTCAGAGACACAGACTGAAACTTTATCCTGTGTGGGACCAGCAAAATGTGATGATGATGATGAAGGTAAAGTTTCTCTTTATTTTGGAACCCAGATGTTTTTATGAAGATTCTGTTGTCTGCTCTTTAAAAGGATAATTCAGATTTTTTCAATTTTCTACCATTGTCTACCAGAGAGGAAAAGTTAAACTGACAAACCCAGTATTTCCAGTAAATCTCAGCGTCCCTCCTCCCTCCAGGAAGTTGCGATTGCAGCGATTAATGCAAATTCAGCCAGTCTCTGTGAATCCTGCACAACCTTGCAACTTTTCCTCAAATTTTACTGATCATTGTTGTTTCCCGCAAGTTCCAGCAATCGTAGCCGTCCCCCACGCTAAAATCACAGACGTACGTCTCAATGAACCGACTCAGCTTTTGTTGTATTTTTTATTTTATTTACTTTGTCATTGGTACTGAAGACGTTTATCATTGTTATTGACAGTTGTTAGAATTTTTGTAATCTTGAGCTTTTTTGGTAAAGTTAAACTCAGAACAGAGTGTGGTTTTATTCTCCCTGGAACAAGTTGCCTTTGATTTTAAATGAATTATACAAAAAACAATTAAAAAAAAAGAATTAAAAAATTCTCTTTTTTGCTATTTTCACTTATTCCTGTAGTTTCTTTGCAAAAAACACCAAAAAAACATTGCAACATGCATCAGAATTTTGCAGAAATCAGGCATTTTAGGCCTCAACAATCTCCCAAAAAGCCTGTGAAGTCCTGTAGGGACCGGAAATATTTTAATATGAACAACTATTTGATGGCATCACCAGATAAAATCATCATTTAACCGAACAAAGATCAAAACCAGGCCTTTTATACCCAAGTTATCTTACATTTCTACAGTTTGCTTCACGTCTGAGTCCAACTTTCTCTTCTTAAAGACTTGTTGTTTCAGTTCGGCAGTTTATAAAAAGTTCTGGGTTCTTCAGCTTGTTGGTAGTTCCTCCCAGCACAGAGCAGCTTTTAGACATTTTTCTGGTGTTTCCTATCAGACAGAAAGTGACAAGAGGCACCGTGACATGGACTGTCTCCCCCTCTGGTGCGGGCAGGGCTTAAATCTGGCACCAGCTTGATGAGCAGGAACAGCTAAATGTGACAGTTTACTACATAAAGTATTATAACAATTAACAGTTTAAATCTTCTTGTTCTTTTTCAGGATTTCGTCTGTTTTCTTCGTCGGTCCCTGGACAGACAGCTGATAGTCCTCCAGCTCCTGTGAGGCGTCGACCTGTTCCCAGCTCAAGGTTCCACTTCTTCTGAGTTTTTTTTTTTTTTAAGAACTTGGTTAGTTTGTGTGCCTCTTAATTTAACAAGATGCATTTGTCTTTTGTTGACAGTGACAGCGACAGTGAGATGGAAACGAGGCTGAGGGAGGCAGCGGTGTCCGTCAGAGATCTCTTACCTTCATCATCACTGTGCTCTACGGTCTCCAGCCCCTCCGCAGAGCCTCCCTGCTCCGAGAAAATCAAGAAGAAGAAAAAAAAGAAAGCGGCAGAGGGAGAAGACAGCTGTGTTGTTAAGAAGAATAAAAAGAGGAAACAGAATAAAGAAGAAACTGACTCTGCAGGTTCACCTCTAAATGCCCAAGAGAACGGAGAGAACGGAGAGAACGTCTCCGAGCAGGAACACACGCAGGCCAAAGTCAAACGGAAAAAGAAAAAGAAGCGAGAAGGAAAAACAGAGGAAGAAGAAGTGAACTGAATCTTTCATTATTGGATGTTTGTCTCTGCTCCAGTCTGTCACAAATTTGAAAAAATGATTGAACACCATTTTCCAAAACATTTTGAGTATATTTTAGGAAGAACATGCAGCAAATACACGACAGATCCTGAAATAGTCTTCGTCATTAAGGCTCCTCATTCAGAGTGTGAAAAAAACAATTCCAAGGATGTGATATAAAAAAAAAAGGTAACATGCAGTTTACATGTTTCAACTTAATGCACAATTTCTGTATATTTCTAAACATTTTAATAATAAAAATACACTTCGGTGTTGATTTTCAGTTGATTGTTGTATAAAAGTGAATCTTCTCTAATGTGGATTCTTGTTCGTGTTACAGCAGTTCAGAGTTTCAGCGAGTCTTTGAAACTTATGAGCTGATTCGTCCCCATAGCCCCCTGCAGACTCCTGCAGATTCCCGCAGATTCCTGCAGATTCCTGCAGACTCCTGCAGATTCCCGCAGATTCCTGCAGATTCCTGCAGATTCCCGCAGATTCCTGCAGATTCCCGCAGATTCCTGCAGACTCCTGTAGACTCCTGCAGATTCCTGCGGTTTCCTGCAGACTCCTGCAGATTCCTGCAAGTCTTTTACACCAGAGGTAGCTGTCAATCCAACACGGTCCAGGTGATAGTGAGGAGAAACTGTTACTGAGCGGTTGACACCAACTGTGAAGGGATGTAGGGGCTCATGTCTGTGGGTGAAGGTGAGAGGAGGTGAGACTGGTGACTGTCTGTGGTCTGGGAAGAAGCAGGATACAGCTCGAGGCTCTCAGAAGAAGCTGTCGACACAAAAACAGTTGTTTAGTCTGCAGACTTCATTACTTTGCCAAGAACAATAGTGAATCTACAGAGTGTGTAGTTGGAGTTTCAGCAGGGATGTTCCAGTCTCGTTACCAGTATCCATGAGTGCAGTTTGCATTGTTTCAGGGTCTCACTGAACCCCCTAATTCTTTAGTTCCCAACCTGGATTTGATCATTTGATGATGCATGCATGGGATATATTGCCCGTAAACATGTGGTGTATTTTCAGCGGTGTACCTGGCACAGGTGTGTGTGGCTGCAGGTGTAGAGAGTCCTCTTGTAAAGGTGAGTCCGTCTGCTCCTCAGGATCTGCTGTTAGAATCTAAACAAAATAAAAAATCAAGGACAGATCTTCTTTAGAAAAAATGGTTTTATTCCCTGTATTACGAACAGACCAACCCACCCGTCAGATTGAGTTACCTGTCTGACAGCAGCGAGGCTGGTCAACGTCCCCAAACTGCTGCTGTCGGCGATCACCATGGCCTGAGACAGCAGACTGGACGAGTGGTACTGTGGTGAATCTGACTTGTTGTACACTGCAGTGAGGAACAAATGAATTAATGTTTACTCAACTTAAAGGTGAAATATGGAAGACACCAACTAACGTGATCCGTGATACTAACTTTTGCATTATCACGTGATTTTAGTCAACAATAAATGATGTAACGGTACAAAGCAAAGGATGTATAACTAAAAATTGTTTTCTCAGAGCCAAGAGTGATGCAAGGCAGGGGCGGCCATCTACCAGCTGTAAACTAAGCTAAGCTAAGGTTAGCCAGCCAGCTGTAACTTCTGGTGTTGGTTCCAATTCTAAATATGATTGTAATTTATTATCTAGAGTTCCACATCACTGTTTTGTCCGATGCTCAGGATGATGACCGGTGTCATTAATAACAAGGATTTTTCACACAGTATCTTTAAAATGTTAAACTCATGCTGTAGTCTTACTGTGACATGGCAGCTGGGCCATGGTCGCCATGAATGGACTGGCACCCATGTGACTCTGGAGCTGCTGTGCTATTGGCTGTTGTGGAGAGGCGTGAAGCTGCTGCTGGAATGAGATTGGCTGGAGAGTGGTGAACCCGCCCCCCACGTTGTTGATAACAGGCACAGTCTGAGGCTGTGCGGAGGCCAAACCTGTGAATCAAACACATTATTGTTCTCTGAATTTTCTTCTTTTTATTCTTTCATTAAAAAAAAGACAGGAAACTACAGAGCCGACGTTACCAATGAGAAGCGAGGACTCGCCCAGGCTCATGACACTGGGCAGCGACGCCATGATGAGGCTCTGTGAGGAGGCGGGGGAGGCGGACAGGCTGTGCAGGGAGGTCAGAGTGCTTACTGGGGGCAGTGGGCCGCCGCTGGACGCCTGAGACCAGAGGACAACACGGTCATGATGGCAGCAGTACATGCAAGCGGTCTATTACAGTTTCTAAACCATGGCGGGACCGTGACATGACCTCTCACCTGTTTGGGGTTTTGTGTCTCGAGGAGTGTGTGACTGGGCTCCAGCTGGATCGGACTGGCCACAAGACGTCCCACTCGCTCCCCTCCGCTCCCTCTGGCTGAGCTCACAGTGTCACACAGAATCTGCTGGCTGTATTTCACACCTGAACAACAGCAGCAACAACAAGAAGTCAGGTCCCACAGTACTAACAGGCTTCATGCTTTACATCAGTGGTTCCCAAACTGGGAGGTGGGCCCCCTGGAGGGCGCAGTTTTATCAGTTCCATCCATAATTATTGTTAATAATCTGAAACATATAAAGGGCTACATATTCCAGATGTTTATTTGATAGTAGAATGATGAAATTTTACACAATCAGACGTGTCTATTTCTTATGTGAAGGGGGCAGAAATGAGCCTTAACCCTGTATGGATGTGATATGGTTGCCATCATCGTTGTATGGTCTGGCTCGGCTAAAAACAAATTTGCCGTATGGGACACTCCTGGGAAGTAGCAAGTAATTTGCAGGATGGCTCACACTTGTGATACCCGATCCAGCATTTTAGGCTGCAGAGATCTGCAGCAGATCCAGCACAGGCAAGTCCAGCTCTGTCTCAACACTCCCTATTTTAAGAGGCTGTTTAGATTTCACTCTCTTCCAGCTTGTCTTACTGTGCTCAGGACTGGGTGGGAGGGTGGGGTGGGATGAGGAGGCAGACTGGTTGGTGAAAGGCGTGTCCAGAGCCAGTTTGTGGCGGAAGGCCTCCTCTTTGCGCCGGTTGGCGAACCAGTTGTAGACCCGGACCTCAGTGACCAGGTTGGAGCCCAGGCCGGCGAGCTGGGAGGGAGACACCCCCCTCTGGATGCACTCCGCCCTGAAGGAGGAAGAGGACACTGAGACATGGCTGCACATTGGTCACAAATCAGACACCTCCTCAGATGTATTTCTACAAGTTATAGTGAGGAGACCTTTATGATAATAGCACTATACCTTTGATTGTTGCTAATTTCTCATAATTCAAGGTTGACTTCAGTAATCCAGCCCATGATTTGGGTCTGGTCGGGTCA
>JAJHUR010133300.1:0-39732 GCA_027495735.1 Lutjanus campechanus | reverse complement strand
GGTATTCTGCTGTTGTGCCCTTCTGCTTTGTCTGTCAAAGCACTTTGTAAACTCAGTTTTTAAAGGTGCTATATAAATAAAGTTATATATATGAGGTCTCATGTGGGCTTATGTGTTTATGCCACGTGACTAATTCTTTTCTTAGGCATTATCAAGGCTGACTAGGCTGAACTATTGTTTATTGTCCTCAATCTCTTTATTCCGTGTGAGTTTTTAATTGTTTGGGTTGGGTGAGTTGTGTACTTGCATGATCCCAAATGCTTCCAACAATGTTCAAATTCAGAGTACTCTAATTTATTTTACAGTAACAGTGCATTTCCTGCTAACTGCTAGTTGCTATAACATCCAGTAAAATACTTCAGATATAACACTCTTACATGTATGTTTGTATATCATGGTCATCTACCCGATCCTCCCTTTGCATTGCAAGGTTCCTTATTGGATCCAGTTGGTATTATCTGTTTGCTGTATTTATTAGAGGGCAAGAGGCACGGCCTAACTCACAGCACGATACCTTTGATAAATAATTACAATCCTAACAGGATTTGGGAAAGTAGCTGGAAGAAATAGCTATTTTAGATAACCTTCTATCCATCTGCACACACACACACACACACACACACACACACACACACACACAAACATCCACATACAATCAGAAAGCCAATTAGATTCACATAATGTTATAAGGAGTGGGTGATGATGTTTATTGTTTAGGGTAAGTATTAATGCTTGTGTCTCATTAAGAGAAAATAATGCGGGTTAATATTTTGCACCCTGCATGTGAGTTAATTCTTTCCATCAGTGAGTGCTATTTAACCCTCACTGTTCACATTTCACATTATACATTTATAAATTCAACAGCATTTGTAATGATTATGAGCATAAAACCTCTGACAGTTGCATTTAAGGTATGAACATTACACTTTTACAAATAACATCAAAAAGAATGAAATTCAAATAAAGAACAATGAGCATGTGATAAAAATATATACACAGACATTTATCCTCAACAGTCCTCTGCGTAGCTGTATCCAGATATAATTGAAGCATATGTACAAATCTAAATATGATGTTTCTTTCTGTTATTTTGACAGTAAAAAGTCAACCATGCCTTACATTTTTTCTGTATTTCAGAGGTTGCATAACAAATTTTTTCAACAGCTATGCAACCATTACAGAATCCTCTGCTTTGAGTGTCCTGCCTGCAGGCTGCCAGACTGCACAGTCCAAGAAAATAGGATGTAAAATGTGCTTTTGGGCCCTCTAACCACATTACTGAGTTG
This sequence comes from Lutjanus campechanus, assembly GCA_027495735.1. Taxonomy (NCBI): domain Eukaryota; kingdom Metazoa; phylum Chordata; class Actinopteri; order Lutjaniformes; family Lutjanidae; genus Lutjanus; species Lutjanus campechanus. Next base: position 38,446 of record JAJHUR010133300.1, on the reverse strand, counting down.
AATCATGGGCGAGACAGAGACTGCCTCTGATATCCAGAAGAAGTATATTTGACAATATTGTTACAAGGCTTATTATTCATTCATCCAAGCGAATAATAGAGCTGCTTTTGGGTACACTGTCATTTGAAAACTAAAGCAGTTTGGTCTTTGGCAGAGGAAAGTATTCATTATTGCACCACTGGCTGCCAGTTGTACCTCGTACATGAATGCTTTCTTTTGATTTTGTGATACACATATTACATTACATGCCAAAAGAGATGCAATTGAGATGCAATATTACCTGAACACAGAGCAAGGACAATCATAAGTGACACCATCCTTGGAAATATTGCAGATTATGAATATTTAATCCAATTAATCACAGAAAGATGCTCTTTTAAATATCACTGCTCATCTTGCTTCATGTCCTGTTTTGTTTAGCTGAAGACTGTGAAACTCTTAAGGCCTTTAAACAAAATGTGATATTTCTGCATTGGTTGATATGGCAAAGGCAGAACTGATTTCATAAACAAAATCTGCTCCACCTGGTGCTCCTTTTAAGGAAGCATTTTGAGAGTTGAACTGTTGAAACCGAATGGACCTGCCAATTTTTTTTTTTTCATTGTTTATTTGGTATAATGTGCATCAGATGACTCTTAATCCAAAGGCAAATGCTGGCCAGGCAGATGTTAGGTTCTGGAGAAGGTATGAAGTTGAGTGTTTACTCATTAAAATCTGCATTCAGAACCACACTGGTAAAACCATTCGAATTAGAAAACATCAAGGGAATGCATGTGAGAGATAAGCCTCTCCATATTTGAAGATCCACTTGTTTATTTGACGGCTCCTGCACGGTGGATTGAACACTACACAGAATTTGCGTGATTGACTACCAACTGGCAAACAACACTGCAGTCTTTGTCACATAATTTATAGCAGGAGTGATGGAGAGAACTTTGCTTATATATGTAGTTGTGTATTAAAGGGATAGTTAGGATTATTTGATATAGGGTGGTAGGCAGTACTTGTCAATAGTCAGTGTATTACCTACAGTAGATGGCGGTCAGCACGCCCCCAGTTTGGAGAAGCAGAGAAGAGTACCAGTACAGAAACTGTGCAATGAACTGCTGTGGACAGGGTCAGCAACAAAAGTATTTCATTTACTTCAAAAAAGGTCCACCAAAAAACAAACAAACTGTGGACTATATTTAGAATATTTTCAGCCTTTACTGATGGGAAATTGCCATTATACAAGCCAAATATTGCACTACCCAAACCAACCAAACTCCAGAGGCAAAACCAATAATTTTACCTCCCAGAACATGGGGCATACTGCCTTGACCTGTTACTTTGTTTGTCTTATTGTATGACTTCCTTGTTTTAAAAGAATAGTTTGGGTTCACATAATAACACAAACTAAATAACAGATTGAGGCAGCGGTAGACTAGCAACACCTTTATACTGTGAGGTAAAATGACTGATTTTGTCTATGGAATCTGTTTGGTTTGGAAAGAACAATATTTGCCTTATATAATGGCGGTTTTCTGCCAGAAAAGGCTGCCTGTAACTTATGAAAAGCAGTGAAAATATTCTAAATATACATATATATATTTTTAGGTGGAATTTTTTAAGGGGCTTAAATACCTTTTGTTGCTGACTCTTTTCACAACAGTAATTATAACTTGCGTGCTGGTACTCCACCCTACTTCTCCAAACTGAAGGTGTGCTGACACTGACTATGGACACTGACTATGGATAAAGTACCTCATACGATCATACAATCCCATTTCAAATAATCCAGACTGTCCTACATGGCTAAGGTATAATCGTTTTTTTCCCTATTATTTTACTCCTCTTTTTCTTTACATGGTGGCATTTTTCATGTGGTCTTACCATAGCCCTGCTGTACAGATAATAGTGTGTTCCCTCTTCAGTGCATTCAAAGATCTTTATCACGTTAACATATATATATAAAAAAAAGTCAAATACCATCTGTTAGGTGCTTCAAATCTGGCTCCTCCACCTTAACCGTAACAACCTTTCTGCTGATATATAAAATCTTGATGTGATCTTAAATGTCAAGAGTTGACATTATTCAGCTGAAAGGAATCAATAGGTGATGTTAGTCTAAATGCATAACTGTGAATGACAAGAGCAAGTGTACTCTGTGAGCTACACTTTAGCCCTTTACTGTATAATTCACATATTTTTTAAAAGAAAAATGTTTTCAATTCCTTTTAAAAACCAGCTTTACTCAATACAAAAAAAGAAAAAGAAAAATTGACACAATTTGTACCTCTTACTGTACATCTAATTCCATTTTATTTGCCAAAATCAGTGTGTGCTTTAGCTGTATCTCTTTCAAATAGTGAGATTCAACCCTTTTACCACCACTGTGAAAATGAGATGTTTTCTTTCTCTTTTTGCACTAAGCTTTTATTCTCCAAATACAGTTTGTATTGTTAAAGTGCTGTGGACTTCATTATCTCTTTTTGCTGGGGAAACCAGGACTATTATATGTGCTAAATGACATTCAAAAAAAGCTCTAAAAACATAGTTGCACTTGATTAGAGCAATAATAACCCAAGAGACAGAGCTGAGCAATTAGAAAAAAGGACCAGGGGAACTGAGCTCCATTTTACCAGAAAGATACAAATATGACGATTTTGGGACCTTCCACAATCTCGCTTAGTTGCAGAGCTAATCTATGCTCTCTGACCACTGACTGTCAAAACCTCGAAAGCCATTTTGCTTGATTAAAGCGAGTAAACGAGAAAAAATTACTTCAAAGTGTTTTGGATGTCAAATTTGTTGAAGACTTGAAAGCTCCGCATATGAAAGATATTGTGTCTCGCTAATGCCAAGAACGCTGCATTTACATAGGGGAAGGTGATCAAATTTGATCTCCTGCCTGAGAAACCTCAAAGCAGTTGTTTTGCAAAATGATATTCATGAAAAGCAGTGAAAAACAGGGTTGCACTTGATCAGAGTAATGATGACCCTGCAGGCAGAGCAGAGCAATTAAAGAAGAGTCCAGGGGAGAGATGAGAACTATTAACAGCCACAGAGGACCTTCTCTCCCCCCGTTTCACTCTTTCTCTCTCTCGCAGCCAAGGCTAGCAAAGCTATACACTGATGAAAACATTGCTGGAAATACTGAAAAAGCACTAATTACAGAGGGGGAGGGAAGGAGGGGAAAGAGAGGAAGATCCCCTGTGCTTCAGAGACATTTCCTGTCCAATTTAATATGTTGCATCAGTTATTTTTGATCTGCTGTTTCTTGCATAAAATTGTATATTTTTACATCAAGTCACGATACCACAGGGTTCGCTGATTGAACCCGGTCCAAGTCAAGTAAACTGCATTGAGACAGGAAACTTGGCAAGGATATGATTGTGTAGGATGTTCTCAAAACGCCTCATTGTCTCTGAGATAATGTTAATGGGTGCTATGTCTTCTCTGAGCTAATGTCTAATTATTTTTAATCATTGAATTTCTTTCCATAGAGAAAGTACTAATTGATAATTTTATGTGGCATCAACTGATCCTTTCTTGTTTGAGAAAAAGGAAAAGAGAGAGACTTGAGTTGAATATCACAGGAAGCACAAGACTCATTTTATAATGGGGAATATTTCTGGTGCTGTTAAGACAAACTATGATGTGATTTCCCCTTTTAGTCTGGTTTGTTTCAGATGGTAAGACCACAAATAACTGCACTGCAGCTGCCCAAAAAGTTGGGTTTATGCTGCCAAGCAGACTTTGTGATGGCATCTTTATGGTTTAAAGGCAAATGGACCAACAATGGTCTAATATGACATAAATATGTGACTTTTGTATTTATTACAAAGCTACATCAAAGAAATTTGTTCCATGTTCCATGTGTCATGTTCTGGTGCTGCAGGATGTGTCATATCAAACTCTCAAACTTATATTCTTTTCTCCCGCTCATCTGCATATTTGGTTGGTACACTGTTTGTACCCTGGAAATTGGGTGAATTTGACATTTTGTTGTCTAGATGTCAATAAATCCTTCTAATCCAGGATAAAAACTAAATTTTTGTGCCTGTGCAAACAGGGCTGATGGCTACCAGTGTGTCGTGTTCTTGGAAGAGTGGATTACTCATTGTGGTTTGAAAATGACTTCTACAGTAAAGATGGATTGTATCTCTTTGAACTCTCAGCATATTAAGTTTGTGGTTTAGGGTGCTTCACTAGAGGATACCCTATGCCAACTTACATGACACAAAATATTTTTTGTGGCCCATCAAGTTAATTTAAACAAATTGACTGTGGTCACTGACTCTGCGCCGTTTACATTCTCTAAATGTGAATGCTCAACAATCAACAATGTTTAAACAATTGGAATTAATGCTATTTTATGTTTCTTAAGGAGTCTTAAAGGAACAATGGCTTTAGAAAGTAATGCTCTAAAAATCTGGGAAATATTAACAGTGATTATCAGGAAGAGTTCATTATGGCTTGTAAGTCAGTTTAAAGCTATTAGACGGAGTTCTTAACTGGTTATGAAACAGTCTCTATCTTATACTGATGCCTCTACATGACCGATATCAACAAAGGAGACCATGAGCATGAAGTTTGCATATTTTTAAATACTTATTCTTAATGTCTGCCACCGAATCAGATTCTCAGTGAAATCAGTTGAAATGAACCTTTGTTTACATTTTTCCAGACAATGTTACAGTGATTAGTGATTTGGCAGAGAAGATTTTTCTTTAGATTTTTTTTTACGTTATATTTTGTGGTTATTATGTGGAAACATTCCCGCTGTTGTTCAGAGGGGCCTCGTGTGGCACTGCAGGAATGTACGGTTTTTACTTTCCCCGCTAAGTTTGCACTGAAAGTTGCGACCAGGACTGCTTACAGGCAAAGAGTGACCATTCCTTTAACAAACAAAGTTCCAACCACGGTTCCACAGGTGTGTGCAGTTAGTTCAGAAAGCTACAGAGACTAATCCTAAATTGCCTGTGTAAGAAAGGTTACCTCAACAGGGTCAAGCATCAGCATTATTTAAAATGTCACTGATACGATGAGGACACATTCGTGGAGTGTCTGTGTGTGAGTGTGTGTTGGTTCATGAGCAAACATGGCAGTGGTAGAGAAGAACTATCATGGCCTGGCCTTAAAGTCACATTTAATTGGTGTATTCCCCCAAGTAAATAAAAAAGGTGACATTTTCTCATGGTGTCTGGACAGGAATGCTAAAAACCGATGGGCCAAGGTCCCTGAAATGTCAAGGAGGAATAATTTCTACCACATACTCTGCCAGCTTTTGTGCTTTGCCCCTGCTCTGCTCTGGGAGATTCAGAAAGGTCATCCACACGTTTGACTCATTTTATGTCAACATTTGGCTGAGGATCAATGGCAGCTTTTCGTGATCAAAGATAAGTAGGCCACTGCAAAATTTTGTCGGTGCTTGGCGCCGAGTACTTCTCTACTTGATACAGTGATACGTTCAGGCTTAGATGTCAAATTTCTGCCTCCTTCTTGCATCATCTATGGTTAGGTGTTTCTCTCGCACACACTCTCACAAATACACACCAATACACACATACACACACAGACTGAAAGCCCCCCTGGCACAGTAAACAACTTTAAGCACCCTGGAAAACAAACAGATAAAAGCACGCCTTTGACATGAAAACATGACAATTTCCCTCTAAGAGCCTCTCAGAAAAATAAAATCCTGAGAGAGAGAAAAAGGCTTTACTGACAAGAACAGACATCATTGACTAAATCCATGTTATTTATCATCTGGCATTGCTTTGTGGCCGGCTTTTGGCCAATACACCATGAATTACCTGCTGCAACATCAAAACATTCTCATGTAACCATTCAGCCTATCGAGGCCTCAAAGCATCTTAACAGAGACAGCATATTTGTCCATTGGCTTGTAATGAAATGATTTCAAAAACCCAGACCAGATTCAAAGTATTCTATTTCCCTCTCTGTGTGTTTAATGGCATATGAGATAATGCTCATCAAATCCTGGCTGATCAGGTATGATGCATTCATTGACAAGGATTTGTCAGCGCTGGTTGCTCTCTAAAAGGGACTTAAACATTCATAATGGATGAGAAACACCTCTCCCCCTAAACCCTCCCTTGTTTTAGGATTTATGGTTGATATATGCTGAAGCATAAAGTGGAGGCTTTCTCAACCTTTGATGTCAGTGTTGTGGAGGCTGATAATCTATGTGGATTGCACAACACTTGGTAATAGTGTACATGCAGCACAGTCAATCCCTTTAACAAATACAAGGGGTTGCCTAGTGTTTTACATCAAAGCTGAATGATGTGATAGACTCATCAATGCAATCTGGACTTCATGTTTAAAGCCACTTCATCATAAAATACAAGCAGTCAGATTAAAATGTAAGTGTCGATGGAAACATGAGGGGAATAAACAAGAGATTAAGGAAAAAAAGAGCAGAAGAGAACGATCATAAAAGTCAATACTGGAATTGTCTAAGCACCTTGCAGCAGGTTTAAATGTCAATTTTTATCCTGAACACAGCCAAGTCCTGTGATATCACAGCAAACATTTGTCGAGGATTTCTAGGAAACAGACAAAACAACAACACTGAAAAAAAAAAACCTGATTGGAAAACACAACCAACTCCTGACTGAGTCAAACTCCATCAGTGCTGCAAGGCAATGCAAACAAACCAATTAGAGGAGCCTTTGCGGCAGAGACGGAAATTTAAAAGCAATAAACAATCAGGCAGATAGACAGCCCCCAAAATTAGACACACACACTAGAGGTCTATTATCTCATCTCCCAGTTAACAAGCAAGTGCTTGATTAACAAACAAGGGGCTTAACAAGCTCTGATTGTTTAACGATGGGTTGCATTAGGGGGATGATTTTTCGACTGATGATTTATTCCAAACTGAAGGGGACGATCTGGATGCCATCAACGGATCACCATTAAATTTGCTGTAATGAGACTTCTAACAGGTGTATTTTTAATGATGTTATTCTGGTTGTAATATTCTCAGAAATACTGATCATGAACCCAAATGAGATCTTAAAGTCACCATGTGTGATCTAAATGTTAACAGATGGGGACCCCTTTGACCAAAATTCAAAACTCAGTCGTGTCGAATATATCACTCTGAAATTGATGATTGATCTTTTAAAGCTGGGATAGTTTAATTTTTGACATTTTTTGGGCAACAGATCTATGAAAAGTACAATGTAATTGAAGTGGTTTGAGTGAAAACTAGACTAGACCTAGAAAAGTAAACTAGACTTTGGCCAATCACAGATTGCTAAAATAGCTGATATGTCTTATTCCCAAATCACAAGTATTTACATCCTGGGAATGAGACTCAACAATTAACTATCTTTTTCTAGAATCACTTTCTGCAACTTTAATTCAGGGACAAACACAACAGCAAAGTTGTTAGTGTTTTAAAACAGAGCTAAGATTTGTTTACATTTGTCATGTCAACCCTGTCTTACAGAAATTATGTTTGTACATTACTAAATGTTTTCATAACTACATTGTGGTGACAAACATAATGGCTGCCTGGATTATGTTTGGAGACAACATTTCTTTGAGTGAATGAAACACTACATTTATGTACCACTCTGGAGCTGGATAGCAGACAGACAGTGATACCAGAATCCAAAGTTCTTCTTCAGACTCCTGTCTGTGGTTTAGGAAAATTTTTGGTTAAATGGTAATAAAAAAACAAACAAACTTATATCTCAAGTCACCACTGACTCTTTCTGTATTGTGTGCTGGTGCCTAAACATACGACAACATAGACTGTTGAGCACCTGAGTGAGTTAACATTTCACCTTCAGAACTTTTAGTGTCCTCAGTTCCCAAACATTCACTGAGTGTTGTCAAAAGGAAATGTGATGTATCACAGTGGTAAACATGTCATCGTCACAATTTATTTGGAATGTGTTAAAGCATCAAATTTAGAGAATATATTTACAAAAAACCCCCAAAGTTAATCAAGTTGTCTTTGCACTGTTTTCAATTGGATATAGGTTGAGAGGTATTTGCAAATTATTGCATGTTTTTTAGAGCATCAAAGCTTTTTTGGAACAGGGCTTTGTAAAACATGTTCCTGGCTAAGATAACCAGGTATATGTGTGGAATGTGCTTGAAATAACAGAAGTATACAAGACTTTTCTTTGTCTTGATATCCGCATTATATAATGCCATGGCCATCATGGCTGCTCTCTTAAGCTCTTTTCAATTTGGTATCGGTATCTGTGATTGAAAAACCCATTTCAGTTGACCACTAGGAGTAAAGTTAAAGTAGTAGAATAGCACACACACATACACTCTCTGATCAGTATAAAGCGAGCTCTCTCCATAAATCGAGAGTAAAGACAGTAGTTATTGGAGAAGCTTGTACTGAAGTGTAGCTTCTGAAGCTCTTCTGTGTTCTTTTCTTCCTTTGTTCTGCTGTTTACCATCAAACACACCAGTGGCCATATAGGAGAACACTGGGATGAGAGGGAGACAGAAAGGGATGCCTTTAGGCATCTCAGCCACTCTCATCTCCTCCATGAATGTCAGTCATTTTGAGATAGCCAAGACAAACAGCTGTATGTGATGATTTAAAGAGCTCTGAGAACCTGGAGACGGCCCAGGCATTTGTGTAGCCACCGTCCAACTACATTATGACAATTAACTGTAAGTGGGACACGTCTTAAATGGTGCTTTGAGTTTAGAGGTCTCCATTAAAGCAGCTCTTGGTGCAGCAAAATGGATTTCAAACGAAATAATAAATTTCCTGGAAAAAAAGGAGCAATCTGTAATATATTTACTGTAATAAATCATAGAATTACCATGATATATTAGCAGAGATTAAGGAAACATGCAAAGTTGAAATACTCGCTTCTCTGACAAGAATTCTACAGCAGTAGTGTCCTCCTTTGATTGTTGTCCTCCATTTATTATTGTTTGTCTGTTTCACATTAAGTAGAGTTAAAATTAATGTAGTGTTCACCAAATAAGTAAATGTCTGACAGTCTGACAGTGTCTCACAGATGTTTATAACAGTTTAACTGTGTAGGACTTGTCGTTGCCTTTTATTGTTAAATTACAATGTCTTGAATGTCTTGCACTCCTGCAGTGTTCATGCAGCCTGCCTGAGCCTCCTCGAGTTTGGGGAGGAGGGCGCTGGGGATAACAGCTCACTTCAACCATAGACTGTATATTAAATAAGATTTCAACCTCATCTAATATACAGACTAAGGCTCCAACTCACTATCTGGACTGCAGTTACTAATTTTTGAACGTGCAGTGGGGTTTGAGCTGACAAGTAGCTGATTGAGTGGTTACTTGATTTATTGTGCCACTCGCCAGTAACTGTCATAATAAGACAACTCAAGTGTTTCTCCTGTCTTCAAAATGTCCTGTCCTGTTAAATCTGCTCATTTGCACATGTAACTGTCACTGAAATGACAATCATGTGTGTCTTCTGCACTACTGGGGAGAGAATGTTTGGAGAAATCTAAATTTGCTGACATGTCATGTGGCTGTATTTCTATAATTTAATATTTTAATAACTGCAGGACAGTTGGTGCCATTGCAACTTCATATCTTTTTCTCTGTCAACAAGAAAGTAAAAACAACCTTGTCAAGATAAAAATAAGTTTGTAATTTCTGTGATGATATCATGTCACAGAAAAGCATCAGAAGAGGAGAGAAAAAAAGTGACATATTGTTGGGTGTAAGAGTTATGCCTTACTGCTCTGCTGGTACAAATTCATCATGTTTGTGACAACTGGAGGATGATGTTTTTAATTGCTACAACCTTCAGTGGCACCGAAGCCTGGCCTTGAGGGACCAGGCAGAGTATGTCTGCGTATGTGTGTGTATGCGAGGATATGTACTGAATGTGTGCATGCATGTATGTGTTTGAAAGCACGGTGGCTCTACTGCAATCAGGATAATTGCAGAGGAGGTGTCTGCATGTAATGTGAGCCTCCGACTTCTTAGTGAAGCAAGGTATAGGGATATTATGATGTTTAATTAATAGCTACAGATAAGTGTCATCTCAAACCTTGTATACCATGAAAAGTCAAAGGATCTGTCTATAACCTTGTAAGGTATATTGTGTATTGACTTGAGCAGGTTTAAAAAACATTAAGTTTAAATTCTGGTTATTATAAATGGTGATTTTTAGTGAGAAGAAGAGAGAGAATGTACATTATGCATTTTTTTAACTCAATAAAGAGACTGTACCTGCCATATCCACTATTCTTCTCTCCTTTACTGCACAGCTCTTCTTTCCACACACATTAGGGCCCCTCACTAATGAAACCCACCTCTCCCTCTCTCTCACACACACACACACTTGCACACATGCACTGGCCCCTTTTACTAATGAACCCAACCTCAAACACATTTGCATCTTTCTAAATTAGCTTGATTATTTCAGGGTAATTAGCATAAGCGTATGGAAATTAAATTGGCTATAGTGGCGTGGTGGCTTCAAGGTGTTTTTCCATGTGATGTGTGGGTAATGGGCTTCATTTGATGATTTCGTAAAAGATTTCTGTTCATCTTGTGTATTGTTTTGAAAGACTGAGTTGTTTCTCGGAATAAATGTGCTTGCCAATCTGATAGAAACATTATTAAAAATAGGGATCTAACAATACTAAAAACTTGCGGTACAATAACAAAGTCTATGATATGATATTTATAATATAAAAACGAAGACAATTGACAATTCGAAAAAAAAAGTCCTTTATTGAATAATGATGTGTACAACATATTTTCTTTGTATAAAATTACTTTTTTTTTCTTAACTTAAAGTGCCTCTGCTTTCCCTCTTTAAAGGAGAAATATGTAAGACCCCAGTATTCAGTAATGAGTACTGCAGTCCATATAGTGAGTTGGAGCCATAAATGGTAAATTAAATAGGTTGAATCCTTATTTAAATCTATCTCTGCCAGCATTTCTTAATAAGGTTGCCAGGCAGTGCCAGCATTTTTGACAAAATTCACTGATTTTTGAGACACACAAAAAAGTTTTACTCTATTCTATTCTTCATTTATATTTTTGTAAGCACTTGAATGTTGGTTGGTTGCATCAAAAAATCCACTTTTCAGACTCCCCAGACTCAAAACTCAAGCAGGTTGCCTGCAGACTGCAGAGACACTGAAGGTGAGCGCAAGACGAGCAAAACATATTTTGACAATAACAAGCAACAAGTCCTACACTGTATATTGATGAACTGTTTTTAACTGTCAGTTGTCTGTCAGTGTAAAGCTACCTCTGTCATCCTGAAAACAAAAGCCCACTGCTCCAAAAACACACACTCTGGAGTTTCAGTTCAGTGGCTGCCTGCCTTACTGCCTGCCAGACTCTATTAACATATTGCTCAATTTAGCTGTTATAAACATCCACTCCTTCTAAAATATTACTAATAGTTTGTAATAATTAATAAAATATTGTAAAATAAAAGTAGCTTGCAAAAATCACATATGCAAAAAAACAAAACAAAAAACAATGCAGCAGTCAGTAGTCCTTTTATAAAATAAAACAATAGTAATAAAAATAATTAGTTTTAATTATAAAAAATAATAAGTTAATCCATAATTTAAAAATTAACCATTTAATATCACAGTAGATAGCATCACAGTTCGGTACAATTTTGAATTTTTTTTTTATGTGATATTACAATACTTGATATATTCCCACCGAATAACATTCAGTATAATTCAAATGCAAGCTATGGTCATAGCAAATTGATTAATAGGATAAAAATGCCAGGATTTCACCTAATGAAGAGCTGGCAATTCAGTTTTATTTTTGAATAAAAGACACTTTGGTGCACAGGGTGAAGCAGAATAAAATAACTTAATTGCATTTAAATGATCACCATCTGCTTCAAATAGCAGAGTTTAAAGCCAGTTTCAGCCAGAGGTCCATGAGCTCATGCGAAAAAGTTTGACCACAGACTTAGTGAATTAAACAAATGCAGTCATTTTGTTTTAATGTGTTTAGATTTAAGAAGCAGTGTGTCCTCATGCTTCATTTCTACCCATGATGCCCTCTGGATCTCCTCATCTACAGTAATAGGGGTCTGAAATCCCTCATACACTAACAACCCAGTCATGGATTATTAATTAATATGCTCAAAGTACTCTCTCTGATTCTTACCCCCCGACCACCACCATGGTTAATGTGAACCCCGTGAACTTCTATTCTCTAATGTGCACAAAAGGCAGCGGGTGATGAAAGGGAAATAATGATATTTATAAGTTTCTTTTTTTAAAAGAAGAATGTAGAGTGCTCACTGGCCATGTTAAGTGGCCATGTAATTAGAAGTATGTTTCTGAGATGTGCTTACATGTACATGCTTTAACAGGGGGATGGAAATTTAATTAAGTTAATGGTGCCATCGAATAGGTAGGACATTCAGTGTCTTGCTCAAGGACACATCAACAAGAATCAGGGTTCAAGGTTTTTTGTTGCCCGTTAGTGAGTTGACAATGATCCTGAATGCTAAATTTGTGCACAGAAATTAAGAAGACTCTATGAATTTCCACTTTGAAAGATTACATTAGGGACCCACAACAACAAAAAAGCATGGTAGTATCTGTATCCTGTGAAAATGTTTGTGGGTCAAATCGCAGTTTTTCATCTCCAGTTTTTCACTATTTTCCATGAGTGACTGCTTTCTGTGCTCTGACATTGTTAAGGCCAGGTGAAGAATAGGCAACTAAAATTATTTGGTATGAGGAAACATTGCCTTAACAACTGCAGCTCATCCAAACTAAAGAATAAAATACACTGTCCCTCATTGCAAAAATGGACACATACGAGTAGACTTTTAGTAGGGCAGGGTAATTAGTCATGCTTTTGAAAATGTTACAAAGGACCACTACAAAAATTATTCATTTCAGTGTTTTCTGATTTACCAATTTGTTTCAGGTTTGATTAAAGATTCTGTAAGCCTTGTTGATTGTTGAGTCTCAGTTCCTGGTCTTCAAATTTTTCTGCTTTGGTTTGGTTGCTCAAATGAGACCTGAGAGTGAGACTCAACAATCAGCAATCTTTCTCCAGAATCACATAGTGCCTTTATGAATACACATAAAAACTACTTGTACTTGTAGGAAAAGAAGAAAGCAAGGTTGATTGTCTTTAGGAAACTGGAAACTAACAGAAGTCTCTGGTGTCCAAGCACTTTGTTGAGCCATCCATCCACCCTGACCATCTCCCCACAAAGTCTTTTGGGTTTTAAACCAATGTTATACTATTTCCACATCAATCCCTTTTCCCAGAGCCCAGTTAGTGGACCTTGTCTTGCAAATGTAAACAGAGGTAATGATAGGCATTTGAGCAAACAAGTGCTGTAATTTTCCTTGGGACTACTTTCTCTTTCATGGTTGAAGAATAACATTGATTGGCAGGATGTATGTGGTCTCCCATATCAGTGTCAAGTGATGGCATATTAATATCTTGCAACTTCTACTGTAACAGAGCACTTTTCAGAAACCTGTAACCTGTAGGTCATTTTTAAAGGCAATAATTTGGAAGCAGTCACCCTACAGAGACTGATCACACTAGAAACCCAAAACAGAGAGTGGACTTACACTTGCGAGGTGACAAGTGGCAAAACTCCAAATTGATTATAACGTTGCTCCGTAACTGCTTGGAAGTATATGGTTCTCAAATGGACAAAAACATCAGTTACTGCATGTTTGAGTGTTTTAACAAGCAAACAAAACTAATGCTGTCAATTTTTTGGTCTCATTTCATGTTTAACGCATCTGAGTGGCTGCCATAATTACGTTTGTTAAGAAACCTTAAACATTACTAAAGTTTAGGGTTGAACCAATCCTGTGAGCCTACATTTATATCCTCATAGGCTTTAATGAATCAAAAAAGATGCTCAAGAGCAAACTGTCACATATATACACTGTTCTAACAAATATATGGTCAAGAGGGTGAGAAAGCCCTGGGCCACTCTGAGTACAATTTTCCACTCAGATTAACAAAGAAATCTACACACTCACCAGATTTACCCTTGGGAATGTATACATTTACAGTAAAATATACATGAGAATAACTTCACTCATGGCTCATTGACTCTCTTCCTCTCTGCCTCTTTCTTCCCGTGGCTCTTTCACACACAAGCAGCACAAACATGCATGCCTGCACACAGATACTGCTGATATATGGTACCGTCTAGTACTATATATTGGGGGTAATGATAACATTTATGAGCATGATGCTTTTTCACAGAGGAGTGCTGTAGGTTATTGATGAGTCTCACTGTGTACCATTACTTATGAATGAAAAGAAGGCGAAAGAGAGGAGAGAGATAGAGATGATAGGAAGGTATGGATGTTATAGCCTCATCCCTTGAACTATATTTCATCAAAGCTCCTGGCTGGAGACTCTGGTTGTCATAGACATGGCTCAAAGGGCTTCCTTAACTAGATGTATACTTCTTTTTTCTTTTTTTTTAGCTGCAGGGTTACTTTCTTGAGGTTTGTGATTGATTTGGTAGTCTATATTGTTGAGAGACAACAGAGGCCAAAGATGAGAGAAGAAGGAACTGGCATGTGACACACCTTTTTAACTGGATCAAGAGTAACACATTTTCAGGCTTTTTCATCTGATTGAATGACAAACGTAAAAAAAAAAAATCTACTCACCTGTTGGGATTCCCATGTGGTGGTACTCTTGCAGTTGTTAACAAGATGCATACATTTAAAATCTGAATGAAAACCATGTATTAGCAGAGAAATTGCTTAACAGTTCTGCTGTTTCATCTGGAGGCTTCATAAATCACTGTTAGATAGATAAGTGGAATATATATCTACACTTAGAAGTCTTGTTCTATCTATCTTTTGAACCAAGAGAAATGTAATTAACCACAGCAAAGTCACAGCTAATTGGAAAAAAGTGTGAATTATTTTTATGTATTTCATGTCAGTGCGGCTGCATATTACATGTGAAGTTAATCAGAACGACTACTTGTTAATTCACTTTGATGAAAGGAGGAGGGGGGGAAGATACAGTACAGTATATGGACAAGATAGTCCAAAAAAGGAGGGAGAAAAATAATAAAGGACCAGAGGCAGGAGGCAAAAAAGAGGAAAGAGCAGAGCATATATAGTATGTGAACAACAATTAAGAACATTTTTTATGCACATCATGCTGCTGTTTTAACCAATGACAGTAATTTATCTCTAAAATTGATTTGTGGCAGAAAAGATTACTTCATTATTGGTCTGCCTACCAATCACACATATTTTTCACACACACTTTCATGATGGCAGCACCCTCTTTGATTGGTGGAAACTCATTAAAGCTTGTGGATGTTATTTTAATTCACAAATGAGTCATACTCTCGAATTGTAGTTTCTAAAAATGTATTTTAAAATCAAATGAACACAGATATAGACACAATAAAACATCATAATCAATGCACAGTCTGATTATACTTCATGGTAAATTCGGCCTTGTAAATATGCTCAAACATTGTGCTCTAAAATAAATGATGAGCACAGGAGTGCAGCAGACGGGTTTCAAAGTGATTTTCAGCTAGATTTTATGTTCCCACGCATCCAAAAGTTTTTCTGTCTCCTGCTGCAAGAAGTCACTGATCCCAGCAGTTTACAGTAAATGAGGCTGTCATGCAATGATGACAGCTCAGAGTATGCTTTTGGTAATAGAAAGCGAAAAGGAAAATGGAAACAAAATGCAAATGAGCCGTTGATTATGCACCAGCATCTCGCTACCAAGTCAAAACATAGAAAAATAGAAAATAAACTGTCAAACTGAAGTGTTTGCACTGCCAATGGTATTACTAAGACATCATTTTTAGTCAGATTTATTTGTTGTTGATTTTGATTTGGTATGAAAATAACCCATTTAAGATGAAAAAAATAGTGAGCCCTAATTATGTATAATTCTAACATTCCCAAATAAATGAGCAGAAGAAAACAAAGTGAAAGGGGCAGCATTCAAGTAAGGACATGTTAAATCTAACCTCAGCCTTTTGCTTGTGATAGGAATAACAAGGCTGTGCTGAACAGGTGAGACACCTCGAATAAGTGAGAAAAACAATTTTACACATGAATATGTAAAGCACAGAACAACAGCTGACAGAACAACATCAGACAGGCATGAATCAACTTCTGTTTCTGAAAGGTGAGAAAAAATGTTATTGAAGCATCTGTATTCACACATAAACCTTGACCTTCCTTTAAATAAATATGCCAGTTGTAATAATATCTACATTTACATTTATAAAGTATTGTACTTAAAAACAAGCACAAATAGGTTCAACAAAAGTCGAAACGTCAAATCTAAATTAGGGCATGACCAATACTGGAATTTAGGGACAATGCAGATATATGCAGATGCAGATACCAATATTAGGGAGTAAAAAAATTCTGATATTTATATATCGGCTGATATACAGAATATAGAATAAATACATAAACATACAGTTTTTAGTAGTCTCTCAAAAGTAGTTAACACTTGGGACAAAGATATGTAATGTAGGCAGGATATTTTTAACAATAAATGTTATTGTCCAAAATTATATCAGGCAAATAAAATGCATTAATCTAACAAATAAAAAATATAATTATAATACTATAATAATAAAAACAATCTGCTTTATGTTCTGTTACACAAAAGAAGTTTTCATATGGGTGCATCCTGGACAACATATATATGCTGATACTAATATAGACTGAGATAGGCCTATATCAGACTGATGGCATTGGTCGACTGACACACTCAGCCCCTCCTCACCAGATAAACGTGTGTGTTGGTTGTACTGTGTGTGTGCAAGCAGCTTATTCCAACTGACATAATGTATGACAGGAGAAGTACAAGAAGCGAAAAAGTCTGAACAAGACTTTCAGTCAGGAGATGGGGGTTGGAGTCATGCGGAAAATGAAAAATTAAACGTAGAGGTATTTAAAGTTTTGAGTAACTGAAAATTTTGAGTCTTTTCACGTCACTTCTGTCGCGTGAATGATGTCACTTCCAACATGTGACATACGTACCATGTACCAGAAATGTGCATAAACCTAACCAAACTACAACTGTTTTGTAATGTAAACCACGTCTTTAATGTCATGTGAGTTATGTCATCGCGCGGGCGATGTCACTTCTGTCACGTGAAATATGTAACATAGTTATTTTAACCCTTTTAAAATTTTAAATCTAACTAAGTTGTTTTATTGCCTAAACCAAACCAAAGTGTGACTGCTTTACAACGTAAACCACGTGTGTAATGTCACATGACTTAGTGACCGGTAGTCTCCACTAGTAATACATGTAATTTTGTGAGTAACTAGCGACTGAACTATTCTGTCATGTAGGTATGAGGATCTGTTGTATATATCTGTTGGGTTCTAATCTAATCTTATCTTTTTTGAAGTGGCTCTATTTTGTATAGTAGTGGATGTATTTTTGAATAGCAGCAAGGAAGTAATTTACTGTTGCTTTCCTGTCATTTCATTTTCCTAAAACATTAGATTCTTTTTCCTTTTGACACTCAAGTAATGTGAGTAACTCTATGTGAGACTATTTCTTCTCTAATCATATACAGTCACTTAGTCTGATTGAAAGACCCCATCAATATCACCCATGCTGCTGCACCTCATGAAGCAGGCCAATAAGTACTGAGTGAATAGTCGAGGTATATAATCTTTTTCTCTTATTATTTCTATGGGCACATCTTGCAGAATTTCAAGGTAGAGGCTTTTTTTAGCTTTCTCTCAATGTGATAAACTGTACAGTGTGATGGCAAAAATAGGATTCAGGTTTGTTCAATTTCATAAGAGACTGAGAGAAAAATGACTTTTATTTAGTGAGCAAATCAAATGTGCCCTGGTTTTGTTTACTGTGAGATAAGAGGAAAGAAGAAACATTAGCAAAACAAGTCTCCTTCACAAATACTCCTCATTCCACTAACACCAATTAAAACCTCCTTTGATAAACTGAGACAATTTTTGGGAGGAAATCTAATTCAAAATATCACAAAGCTTTTTCTGGTCTTTACATTTGCAACAGAGAGCCATACTGCCCATATTCTATCCAGTTAAGGCCTCCAAACATGGACTTCAAACTATATGCCTGGTTTCAAAAGTTCAAGAGTGTGAAAGGAGAAAAAAATAAGCCCTCTTAGCGTAATTGCTCTCAGTGGGAAGTAAATAGTTATTAACGTATGGCAAGCAGCAAGCAGGGATTTCAAACTGGGAGGGAGGTGGGAGGGCAAAGTTGGAAAAAGAGGGAGGAACACGTCAGGAGAGAATGAGAGAGATGAAGGGTGAAAGAAAGAAGAGATGAGAACGGGAGAACAACAGAGAGGAATGGCGTGAGCGAGAGAAAGCGGGCGTCACTCCTGAGTGACAAAGCCGCTTGCATTTTAGGATTCTCAGCTTTAAAACAATTCTTTCATGTTCTCCCTCTTCCCCTTGCATTCTTATTTATCTGTCTCTCCTATCCGATGCACCTCCTCCCCCTCAGAGGAGTCGCTTGTATCCCCCCATCTCAGTTTCTCTCTCTTTTTCTCTTTCCTTTAATTTTTTTCTTCTTTGAATAATTTACTGCAGCAGGGGAGAGTGGAAGTGCGTTTATTTTGAGTGTGTTTGCGCTTTAAACAGAATGCTTAATGATTGCCGATGGGAGAGAGACTGCATTAATCCCATTTATGTTGAGACCTTTTAGATGTACTGACACCCGTGGCAGACAGGCAGTGTGTTTATATGTGTGTGTGTGTGTGTGTGGGGCATGGGGGCTCTTTCACCCCATGCACACAAATGATCCCCCATCACATCTGTGGGAAGAACCCCCCATATCACTCTGTATGACTGTGTGTGTGTGTGTGTGTGTGTGTGTGTGTGTGAGAGAGAGAGAGAGAGGACCAGAATGCCAGCTCTACGCATATACCTCCATCCTCGATCAAGGCGAGGCCTTTGGGGCATCCCCCTACTCACTCCAGTTGATTTGAAAAACCTCCTCATATTTTTTCAAAGTATATGCATTTCATACCATTTCTGCATTTCCACAAATGTGGAAACAGCTTTGAAAACTCTTGCATTTATATTTGTTTGAAGGAGGCACATATCATTGAATATATGAGGGCCTATTTAAAATGTTTTTCTTGGTGCAGTGTTTAGCTTGAGGCTTGGGCAACAGAGAGAAGTCAGAGATGGCTCAAAAGAATTAGTAATATTGGAACAAAATCTATTTCAATGACCATTTTATTTCTTGAAGTTCTTAAATATACACTTGTGGTTTTCAGATTATATTAATATTGTATATGCAAATCTGGTGTCCCTTCAGTGCTTGAAATGAGCTTAATATCTCTCTATTAATGATACAGCAATAAAAGTGAATTACTTTGAAGGAAAAAAATCTTAGGCTATGGGCAGTAAAGTGTAGAATAGCACTTTAATCTTATGCAGTAATGCTTCAGACACATGCTGGCCTATTTTAAGTGAAATATATGTTTGATTTCTGATGAAAACAGAATTTGGATGGTCTTTCATCTTGGATTTCACATAGTGTTCTGAGTTGTCAACTTTTATATCAATTATTTGTGCACTGAACTAACACTGCACTGAATAACACCTGTGTACTTTAAGCTAGACAATATCCCAATTTGGATACAGGCCTGAAAGTGAAAAAGGAAAGAAAAGGTTTGGGGAGACCAGGGATGGTAATCAAGTACATTTTGAGAAACAATACCAACATTTGTCTAGTACAAATAAAACTCACTTGGATGTCTAGAACACAATGACAGATTATGTGGTTAATGTCAAATGCAAAGAGTTCAGTTGTTACAACCTACCCCACTACTGGGGTGAGTTTTACTTTACTGAGACTGAGATGTAACAGTGAGAGATAATTTGAATGAATTAATATCCACACTATCAAATTATACAAGAACTTTGTTGAAGAATAAAGAATTAACGGTTTTTAATTAAGTGAAGGATTTAAAGTGAGGAAAAAAACGCCCTCTGTGTGTGGACTGTATTCCTGAAAGTGCATGTGTCACGTAAGAGTTTAACAACTGTCACAGTTTTATCATACGTAGATGGCTGCCCCTTGGCTGCAGACTTTGTGGGCCCAGAACTGACAGTGTAAACACTGAACCAACACTTCTCTCTGCCTTAAGTTTGCAAAGTGTTCCATGCACACAATGCAGAATTTCTCATCCTCTTAATGAACTGTTACAACTGTTCCCATCCTAAGCAGCTATTACATAGTAAACTGTTTTAGCATGTGGGCTTAAAGGTAGCAATAAAAAAACAAACATTTTTTTTGGTTATAAAATCCACAGTACTGCTCACAGAGACATGCCACGTCTCTTGTGAATTAGAATAATATCCACAATCACCACACTACTTTTCTGATTGGTAAAGCTGAAAGTGTTACAACTAACCTGAATTTAAAACACTCCCTGGTCTCCCCAACTAAGCTGACACAAATGTGAGAGCAAAAAACAAACAAACAAACAAGAATGCAAAAAAACAAAACAAAAAGCAAGACTGGGTATCTTGTTTTGAGAATGAAGGTAGAAAATATGGCTGCTGTCCCTTAACATCATCTATTGGAGCCACAGAAAACATCAGTTCATTTATTTGGTGCATCTAAAGGCCTTGCTCTTTTATATTTCCAGTATTCACCTTGACAGTTAGGTACAAGGCCATATTCAAAGTTTAATCTCACCCATTAATTCTCTTCTGCCTGCTGCAGCACTTTACAAAACTGTATTTCACAGCTCCACAGCCGCGCTCACCAGCAGTGCTATATAGCACGAAGGTCTCTGGCAGTGCTCTTTGAATTTACTTAATATTTAGTCTCATTCAATGTTTGCCTCCGGTATTGCTTGATAAATTCTGAGCATATGGTACATTCCTCTGCAGGTCAGCATATGGCAGCACAGAATTTAGATTTAGTTTAGATTCAAAAAAGAAATAAAAAAAAAAAAAAAAACAGAAAGAAGAAAACACTCCCCCCCTCTTCTCCATCTCCTGCTCTCCCCTCCTCTCCATCCATCTGTCGTTTCCCGTCGATGCTGGGAACGTGAAAACAGAGGGAGAGAAAAAAAAAAGTGAAACATCTGATGGTGTGCTGGAGCTGATAGCCCCGCAGTGTGGCCACTTTGTGTGTGTGTATGTGCGACCGTGTGCATGTGTGTGCACTTCTGTTGACGCAAGTCTGTGTTTTGTGTATACGCACACATGTATGAGAGGGGATATAATTAATGGACTTGTGATTTAGGTATAGGAGAAGCTGTAATGACATTTCTTCCAGCTTTTAACATAATGTGCGATTCATCACTCGCCACTGCAGACTTTTGTGTTGAGGTTTTAATGAGATTTCAAGTGTGGCAGGATGTAGATTTTCACTGAGGTAAAATAACTGCTTTTCACAGGGAAATTAGACTTGTAGCCCCTCATAGTGCACTGCACAAACTGTGTTAGAGTTGACAACATGGAGATGACAATGGTATCATGATGAAGA
This sequence comes from Lutjanus campechanus, assembly GCA_027495735.1. Classification (NCBI taxonomy): domain Eukaryota; kingdom Metazoa; phylum Chordata; class Actinopteri; order Lutjaniformes; family Lutjanidae; genus Lutjanus; species Lutjanus campechanus. The sequence continues at coordinate 16,960 of JAJHUR010133300.1, read as the reverse complement.
AGCCTGAGGGAATCCTTACTCACAGGCTGACATTTTAACAAATTTTAAGTTTTTTATGTCGAAGGCAGTGTGTATGTCAGAGGGATGCCGAGAGAAAGTATTATAGTATACTACACAAAATTTTCTTTCTTTGATCATCTGATTCTGAGTCTTTCTCTCCTTCAGCGTTTTGTTCAAGGGCCAATACGTAATTCACATGTAAATTTAAGTGAATACAGATGAATGTGTAGGATTTAGTGGCATCTAGTGGTGAGCTTGATGATAGCAAACATATCTGCTTCACCCTCCCCTTCCCAGCATGTGAATAACCTATGGTGGCTGTGAAACCTGCGCAAAACATGAAAGGTCATATCAAGAGCCAGTGTTTGGTTTGTCCATTCTGGACTACTGTAGAAACATAGTGGTGCAACATGACAGACTCCGCGCCCTCTGTACAGAGGTGTAGGGCTATTTGTTTAACTTGCTTCAGGTCACTTAACCTTTGTTCCTATGGTGGCAAGTTTACATACATTAATCAGTTATAACTGACTACAGGATCAAATGTTAGACTGACTTAGAATATTAGGCAGAATTCATGAACATGAACGTTCTTTTGCTTTCTCTCACTCTCTCTCTCTCCACTGCGATGGTAGTCTGCATTACACTTTTCCCATCAATGAAATTTTAATATTGCAGCTTTTATCATTCAATCATTATCTCTGTCTCTTGTCTAAAAATACAAGGCACACAGGGTGCATTAGCAGCACTTACTTACTTTCTGTAGAGACCAACTAGAAAAAGATTTCTCTCTCTGTGAAAACTGTTCTCTGTCTGATCAGGGCCATACACTTGATTCGATCGTTATGCACTTTGAAAAAATGGATTATGTGAACTGTGAATTTTTTTTCTTCACATAAGAAAAACAAGTGGCAGAGCACCACTCTGGTGCACTTCTGCAGCACTACACCTCTGTCTCTGTAGATATAAAGGGCTCATAGGTAACGAAAACACGATTCCTATTTTCAGGTGATTATACATACAAAACATACTTATATACCTGGTGCAGACCTAGTAGCTCAGTTGGTGGAGTGTGCACCCCATGTGCTGAGACTGTGGATCCTTTGCAAAGGCCATGGATGTGATTTGAGTCTGTGGCCCTTTGCTGCATGATTCACGCCATAATCTCTCCCCTTTTCCTGTCATATTTTCAGCTGTTCTATTTCAATTAAAAGCACAAAAATCCCATATATATATATATATATATATATATATATATATATGTGTGTGTGTGTATATATATATATATATATATATATATATATATATATACATATATGTATTCACAGTAGCTGTTTTGGATATGAATTCAGGAAATTAACGAAAGTGGTTCTGATACAATGTCCAACAAACAACATTTGCTATAATAAATAGAATATATGTTAAAGCAGCATTAGGTTGTCAGAAACAACACATTAAACAAGATTCATCATGTTGTATTTAAGTATCAAATTCAAAATGCTTTACATGCATGTACATTTAGAGTCTGTTGACTTTAACATCATGATTACAGTGATACTATAGTTGGATATTTTATGATGGTCACAACAATCATATTCTGCATGAAAAGTAAAGCTCTATAAATCCATAGAGCTTTACTTTCAGTAAAGCTTCTCTATCCAGAGATGATTTCTTTGGAGAACAAGATTTCATTTGAAATCTGGTTACCTGCTATTGATTTTGTTATTAACTTTTGCATATGCGACCTTCAGGTGCAATGTACAATGTCTGTAAGTTTTTGTTCTCATCCAATATTACTGGTTTACTGTATATGTTTTTTTTATCACTTCTGGCCTCTGAGCCCTATTTCAGGAAAATTGCAAATTACTTAAAGATTGCTGTTATGCAGATTAAGTTAGGCTCATAATGCCATGATTGCAGACAGTGCTTTTACATACACATCATATATATGTTCTTTTCTTTTAACGCCTGACACCCTACGCTGATTACTCATACTCAGTCTGAGGAGTGATTATTTTAAATAGCCTAGATGCCTGTGTCTGTGCGTGTACGTGTGTGTGTACATGCTTTGAAATCAACTTTATGCTAATCCTGTTCCACGCCTTGACAGTCTTAGTGTGGAGAGACATTAGCATAACTAGCTAGTGCTGTGAACAACAGGGGGTCTGTGTGGTTCACATACAGTACGTAGGTGTGTGTGTGTTCTGTTTGAGGTGTGTATGTGAGAGAAGAGAGCTTTAAGGAGACAGAATGTCAGTCTTCTACCTCGTTTGCTCTCTCGTACTGTCTCTTAGTTAGAAGTAGGCCTCTGCCTGCTGCCTGAGTCTCATTTACACCTACAGAGGTGTGGGATCTGGGAGACTGCCACACACACATACATACACAAGAGACCTTTTCTCATCCATAAAGCATATGGCTGAGAGAAGGTGCTTGTCTTGTGACTTGAACTGACAACAAGTCACATCAAAAGGTTCATCCTTTATTATCTCTCATCTGTCCTTTGTTATAGAAAAGAGAAACTGTGGAATGAGAGACAGATAGATGGGTTGATAGATAGATAGAAACCAGAAATAACCAGAGGATATTAATATCTTTCTTTTTTTTATTGCTCGTGTGTGTGTGCCTGTGTATGTGTGTGAGTAACCAACAGACCTGAAGCTTGTCTGCACTTAATCTCACATAATACTGGACCAATCAGTTTAATGTTTTTGTGCACAATTATGACTGTAGGCTGTAGGACCTCTGTTATTTACAATTTTTTGAAAAGCTTTGAAAAGCTTTTTTTTTTAAATAGCTGTGACCAGAAGCATTATGTTTTTTCATTCTTGTGAATGCAACATCTCAAGGACACCTTTCTTCAAACTTGGCACAAATGACCACTTGGACTCAAAGATGAACTTTTTAAATTTCTTTAATTTTGGTGATAATAGGTCAAGGGTCAAGGTCACTGCGACCTCATGTCCTGTCATGCTTGTGCACATGATACCTCAAGGCTGCCTTGGGGGAATTTCTTCAAACTTGGCATAAATGTCCACTTGGACTCAAAGAGTAACTAATTAGATGGATTGGTGGTCAAAGGTCATTGTAACCTCATGTCCATCCTACTCTTGTGAACATGATATCTCAGGAACACTTGGAGCAATTTTTTTCAAACTTGGTACAAATGTCCACTTGGGCTCAAAAATGAACCGATGATGAAGATTTTGGTGTTCAAAGGTCACTTTGACCTCACAAAAGACATTTTTGGCCACAACTCAAGAATTAATATGCTAATTATGACAAAATTTTACACAAATGTCCAATAGGATACAATCAGCACTGGAGAGTGACTGCTTACTTGTAACTATGTACATGTAATTAAATTACAAAATAAATGTAATTGTAGTCTGTTGGTGATTACAAAGGGTTTAAATCCAAATATTCTTGTCAGGTTGCCTGGAGGAGATCTACATTCTACTGAGTGCACTCACTTCTGTCTGTATCCCACTCTCTTTCCATTTCTCCTATCTCCTATTTGCTCTTGCCTGTTTGTTTATAACATGGAGCCTAACTCCCAGCAGGACACTTGAGGCGGGCAGAGCTGATACACACACATGCACACACACACACACAGACCTCGTAGCTGCTGCTGGCACCATGCCATCCTGTCTGGGCCTGTCTATGTGTAAGGGGCGAGCTGTCTGCCCTCATCAGTGCCAACATGTCGCCTATATGTACACTGCTCCAGGGGGACCTGTGTGTGTGTGTATGTGTGTGTGTGTGTGTGTGGGTGCGCGCGTGTGCGTGTGTGTCCCCGTCTGTTCAGCCCTTTACCGATAGGATACCCAGTGACCATGTGGGGACAACAACAAAGCTCATTACACTGGTGACCCCAATCCCATTTGATATGTGTATCCACATTTTATGGCCATGCATACACACACACACACACACACACACACACACACTCATACACACACGGATAAATATATAGGCATGGAGACAATTTTTACATACATGCAGGTGGATGCAAGTCTGCACAGGCACCAATACACCAACATGACCATGAGATGTTGTATTGTGCAGATGTGCATATATTTGCTGTGTGTATTCAAAGAAACGTTAGACTGAATTTGAATAGCTTCAAAAGCTATGTATTATGTTATTTTGTTCGTGCTGTTTATTAATTAATAAACAAAATATCACACCGTAACAAGCCTAAAAGCATCTCATATGTTCATGTGCATTATTTGACCCGAGACATTTCAAACAGAATGATATATATCCCCGCCTATCGCCTGGGAGTGATGCACATGCTCATGAATAAACTACACAAACGGTGCCATTCAAAGGTAAACATCTAGTTTTCAACTTTGTAAATGAGAAACATTTATGACCATTATACAAGTGCTTCTCACATGTATGAGTCCTTCCAAGATTTTATGAATGATTCTTTTAGATGTGGTGAACCGTAAAGTGTGAGTGCACAACTTGTACTTACAATAGGACAGTTTTATCTGTTTATTATAGGAATTCCTTAAAGCTGGTCCTCCAACTTAGAGGACAGTGGTGAAATTCAGCCCAGTGGAGGCACCGTCTCTATTTAGATTGCAGTTTATGTGAACGGGAGAAATAGAAAACAGGTCGGTTTTTAGCTGCACTTCCTACTTTACTTAACACTGTTTAGAAGGTTCATTATTAGAAGGTAGGTCAGCTCAATTTGTGTGAATTACTTATATTAAAATACCATCTGCTCATGGCAGTTTTTCAAGTAGGCAGATTCTCAAACCAAACACAACATCACTAAGACTCTTTTCCGATTTGCTTCGATCTACAGGCACAATGGCATACGCTAATTACTTAGTAACATCATTAACCAACCTGTAATGATGCGTTTGCAACAGACTGTATCTAGAGCCAGTGTTTGGTTTGTCCATTCTGGGCTCAATGCAGAAACATGGCTGTGCGACATGACTCCATCGGACTCGGCCCGTTAGTTAATGACAGTACAATGGTTATTCTTTTCAGGTGATTATACACAAATGAAAACATACTTATAAATATTATATTCGATTTCAGCCATTTCCTGCCAATAAGTCCTTCTAAATCTTACACACTGGACATTAAAGCAATTACATTTTTCATGACAAGCAGTGACCTTTGACTGGATGTATGGTTTTTTATAATGAGATCAAACTTAACAGAAAACTCCCTCAGGAAACAGATTTGCGTCGCCCTGATGCCCCTGTGGTAATATAAAATCAAAGGTCCTGTCACATTACTCACTGGGGAAATCTGATCTTAAATATTTTCAGATGAAAGCAAATCTCTCACAAAGCTGGATTCAAATTGGTAGCAGATTGGAATCAATGAAAAGCTTTTTAAGCTTTTCTAAACTAAATATATATGAGATGTACATTTTTTTTTCAAACTTACATTTTCAATCACAGCTCCAACAAACCTGATTTCCCATTCTCCCTCAGTGCAGCAGCTTTGACTTTTCAGGTTACAAATATAGAAGAATCATAATAATGTTGAAAAATCCTCTCAGGGCATTCATATATCAAACTTACCTACAGACCCTGACACTGGTAGCGATCCAGTGTCCACTCAAGGGCACTCAGTAAGGTGAAAGCTTGCAATTATAAGACCTGAATGCTGCTTCTCCACCTAAAAAGAGGTGTCTGTTTCACTCACAAGGTCACAATAGTCACATCGGACTTACCTTTTATTAGATTAAGTCAGCTTTTCTGTACTTTTCAATTTTGTTTTATTTTATCCAACTTTTTATAAATGACCAGGAATACTCACATTGAATTTCAGAATCCTGTTTTCATATGAGTCCTGGCCAAGACAGCAGCATAAAAAGTTTTACATAAATTAAGAAACAACTTACTTCACATAAAAAAAATAAGCAATTGACTTGAATAGTAATAATATACAATACAATGAATTAGCAGTATTCAAATTTATCCTGGTTTCACAGTCTGCATATGAAATAATTTTGATTTGGTGACTCTGTAGCTCACACGGGAATGAGGATGTAAAGCACTTAAAAGCACTTAGAGTACTGAAGAGGATCTGGGATTAATAAAAACCTAAATGTTTCTTTTAATATGTTCAAGTCATTTTTATTTTACAAAAGCCACGAGCTGTCTAACTCCGGAGCCCTGTAGTGGTAATTGCCCTTCTCCCTTATCATGACGGGCATTTGCACATAATACTGACACATTGGTCCTCGTTGGCATTTACTGATGAGGCAGAAGGGCAGTGTCACACACACCCGAGCATAGACGGACACGCACATACTTAAGCTTGAGTCTGCACGCTCACACACAGGTGCACACCCCCTACAAAGGAGACTGAAGCACACATACATACAGAAATCTTTGTGGTTTTCCATGCCTGTGTGCGTGTGCAAGCACGATAGAAGGGGTCTTCTTGTCCCCGAGGCAGCGATGTCGGGAAGTGTCGGAGTCGACAGTGAGCGCGCTCAGTAGGCCCCCCTGGGCCACAGAACACTGATCTTTATGTCAGCTCAAAGAAATGGAATCACCCTTTTCTCTGTCAGCCATTGTGTGTGTGTGTGTGTGTGTGTGTGTGTGTGTGTGTGTGCATAGCAAAAGCAATGAGGAGACAAGAGGACTCGGCCTTGCTTTGAACTCTGTCACTTTGTTATAAGTCACTGCTTTATGCTGTCTGTATTCTCTTTCCGTTTGAGCTCTTGCCATCCCTGCTTCTCACAGCAGCTCTCGCTTTATCTGTTTCTCTGCTTTCCTCACTCCAACTGTCCTCCATCTATATCAATACATTCCAAGGTTCTCCTCATGCAGAAGAATACTTGTTGGATAAAACGATGTACCAAAAGGTGCATTTAATATTCTTTAATTACAGCAATAGACAGCAGGTGTTCATACAGACATACATATCCCCCTCAAGGTCTACGCATGTGGTCTCGTTACAACCTGAAGCTCTAATCACCATTAAAAGGTGTTTGATCTCAATGCACATGGGAAAGATCCAAGCATTGCAGCTTCTTCCTTCTCAGACAACAGCTCCTTGTGATCCCGACTTTGGGTGGGGTTGAAACATGCGTACAGCCTTCGGTGCCGTCAATCAATTGACTGCAAGTTCAAAAGAATGGGGAAAAAGATTGTATCCATGTATTCTATTCAGAATATCTATCTGTCATCCTATCCATCCATCCATCCATTCCATTGTCACTCCAGCTCATAAAATACTGACCAATGGATGGATGGATGGATGGATGGATGGATGGATGAGTTCGTTCGCAAGCCCACAAATACTGACACTTTGTCACGCTCCTCAGCAACTCATACAATGCACACAGTACCCTTTAGCAGGTGTATGAAATGCTGCCAGAAATCCTTTTGAACACATGGTAAGCTTGTGTAAAAGCTACATTTTGGATAGGTTTGGCACCAAAAATACTTAGGTTTAGGCAACAAAATTACTAGGTTATGCTGAGGAAAAGATCATGGTCTGAGTTAAAGTATACTTTCTTACTCTTTATAATATGTGAACGGGTTTACATTGAAATAACTTCAAAGTCCAGTGTGTCTCATACAGCTGCAAAAGAGTACCTTGTGCATCATATGAATTACAGAGGGGTGTGGCAAAACATTGGTATTTGAGGACTTGGGAATGAGAATGGGCTCATCCATCCATCCATCCATCCATCCATCCATCCATCCATCCATCCATCCATCCATCTATCCATCAGGGCTAGCTGAAAAAATCTTTATTAAAATTTATGTGCGCCCAGCCCACTTCGGCGTCTCCTCCAAACTTTCCAAGTCTCAGGTGCAAGATGTGTGGAAGCGGTAAACTTGCCACATAATGTATACTATGCTACATCCATTAAACAAAATAAACTCAAAGGTGTAAAGAAAAGGAAACATTCCTCTATTCTGCACCTAATTTCCTTATTAAACAGAAAAATACACTATTGGAATTAAAGTGTCTCTCTTTAACCAAACTAAGGTGAACTTGTTAACTCATGGTAAAACATACTTCATTCAACTTGATTAAAAAAAAGATGGAACTCACCAGATACATCCACTGTTCCAACAATCACCAACTTTGGTTTGGATGAAATAAATCCTTAATTCACTGCATTCGATGTGAAAATATTCTGGCTCTACAGGCTGTTTTCTCTCACTTGTCCTTCGGCTCAGTGGGTGTATACAGTGCCTCTGAATGTGACACTCTGCAGAATTTTAAATTAACAAAATAAAATGACAAAAAAAACCCCAAAAGATCACCCAAAAAAAGAAACAGGCGATGGACTTGGTATAATCGTCCAGTCGGCCAACCCTACTGCCCATCCATCTGTTCTACTTACTCATCAAATAATGGGACTCTTTTCCTTGCTACAGCCCATTACCCTTTGGTCATTTAGTGGAAACTGTTTAGTTCTCCTCCAGTGAATACAGTGACAGTTCTCTTTCATTATTCAGCAAAGCGTGCTCTCATGCCGCTAAGGTGTGAACTCTGACTCCATGGACCTGACCTTAAACCCAGCAACTCCAACATGTCACTGATGTAAGAGACATCAATACTGAGTCTTCACCAACACAGTCAATAATCAACATTCAGCCATTAACAGAGCAATTTAAACCAAGATTGAGAAAAATGGGAAGGGCTGGTGTGTGATTTTATTCAGATCAGTGCTCTTTTCACTTTTACTGTGTTGTTGTGTGGAGATGAAAGGCAACGTATGTTTTTAATTTATGTATAGTAATTTCGGTGTTTTCTGCCAGATATGTTACTCGCAACCGTTAATCTATATCTGCAAGTGACCACACACTTCTCATATTTTTTAGCCACATGGTTAGCATGACAACTTTGTTAGTAACAGTTATATACACACTATAACCCCACATCTGTAAATATTCTTTTATGTTTTTTTTAATATATTGCTCTTTTCTATTTATTTTTATAGTCTGTTTGTATTCATATCTATTTTCTCCCTCTTGTGTTCATTCTGCAGCAATGACCTGGTTTGCTCACATCGATCAATAATGTTTGATCTCATCCCATGCTGCATTTTGTTGGAGATGTGTTAATAGGAACACATGTCACTTTATTATGAGGTATGTTCCTGACTGCATGTGCTCAAAGGGAGAGCTAAATGTATTAGAATAGAGATTTTCATTTAGCTATTTAATAATGTTTATAATTTGATATGATACAGTGATATGAGATGTGACAACACAAGTCCTGCGGTAGATTCCATTTAAGATTAAGAGAAAATTCTGATTTTTTTCATGTGATTTTACTCTGTAACAAACCTCTTACAAAGCCAACATCATTGTTAACCCTCCGTAAAAAACGACTCTGTCCTTACCAACACATCGAGAAATGTCAATTAACAGCACTGTCCTTCATTTGAATATTTCTGATTATTATGCAGCTCCTGCTCTTACATATTCAAAACGGGGTTCTCAATCCAATTAAATGGGCAATGTGCTGTAAAGGCGTGGGCAAACATGATTGAAGGCAGAGCTTAGGATGACAAACAAGAGCAATCTGAGGGAGATGGAAAACCGCTTGCTGCGAAGTTAATGGAAGACTGTGTGATGATCACTGATGGAGCAATGGGTGGAGATGTGTGTGTGTGTGTGTGTGAGTGTGAGACAGAAAGATAAAGAGACTAAAAGGGAACAGTGAGTATAAGGGAATATAAGAGCAATATGGAATTCTGGGAATAAGTTAGGGAAATAATACAAGTCTTAGATCATGTTTGTGCAGATACATATGCTTGCAGAGTCACGTCTATGTGCTTTTGTGTGTGTGTCAATCTAACCTTCACCATAACAACATTTGCTGCCAAGGCTTTGTGTGCAGCAGAAAGAGACGCATATTTTGTTTGAAATTTAGATACACAAGGTACACAGAGAGGCAGGCAGTAATTAAAGTAATAACATTTTATTTAAAAAACAATTTGAAATCAGGCACAAAAAGCAATTATGGCAAGGTTATGTTATCCAGAGAGAAAGTTATTTAGAGAGAATGTTTAATTGGCTTGTTTAAAAGAGCCAAGAGTCAGAGGTGCCCTTTACCTCTGCAGTCAGTGCATTGTGTATGTAAGAATGGGTGAGAAAACGATATGCATCCTGTGGAATATGTTTCAATAAGAAGATATGCAGTAATCTTTTTGTGTCTGTAATCGTGCGTCTGCGTGTGTGTGTGTGTGTGTGTGTGTGTGTGCCTTCATCTTCCCCTGGTTCAAAACCCAATCAGTGTCTTTAAAATCCGTGCTCAGGAGCGGCCTGATGCTGTTCTGTCAGACTATCCTTCTGATGAATGCCTCGGCATCCCACCGGCTCGCTAAATATGCGCAGTGAAATGAGCTGAAACACGGGCCTTAATTAAAAAGTGGAGACCCACGAAGATGTGATTAAAGCAACGCTCAGCGGATTATAGTGACTAAAGCATCTCCGAAGGCATACAGAAAGAGAAGGAGAGAGGGGGGAATACGAGAGAGAAATGAGTGAGTGATTAAGGTTCCATTTTTCTCTCTTTTTCCTTTCATATTTTCTCTTCCTTTACACCATAATGCCTTGTACAGAGCAAGTGCTTGTCTTTCACTGACATTCCCAGTTTTGACTTCAGGCCTCATGTAAAAGCAACTTTGTGTATTACAATAAATGAGATGCTGAACCTTCGTCTTCATCTCTGCATCTTCACCTCATGTAGCGATGTTACACCCTGATGTTAGAACCAGACACACTCAGGTTTAGATAAGGTTTATATTTTGTATACACAATTGAAAAATTAGTGGCACCATTATGGCATCACCCATTGGTTTGGCCTTATAGTGGTTACCATACCTTTTTTGTTTTTTTGTTTTTCTAAACCATGCAATGTGTATTACTAACAAGAGTGTGGAGCTTGTGGGGGACATTGTTTTGCTCGTCCGTTCAGCAGGAAATAAGGATGGCATGTCTGGTTGTAAATTTTCTCATATTACAACTAGGCAGTACACTAAAATAATATAGGCACTATAGTAACAAAATTCTTGATCCACATTTGATCAGTATTACCTTGTTTTACAGTTTGATGTGAGTCTTGGGAAGCTCCATTGGCTCCACAGGGGAATGAGTGCAATCAGATCACCATCTTTCTTGTATTACAGCTAAACAGTACACTGAATCATGTTTCTGAAAACATTTTAAGCAAGAAATGGATAGTAACAGAATCTTGATTCATATTTGATCATCAGTTTGAAGAGCTGATCTGAATATTGTGAGTCCTGTGTGCTACACTGGACTCGTAAATGACCTGTCAATCACACAGTAGCACCGCCCAAAAGCATACCCTGCTTTATTTTACTCTAAATGGGATCATAATTTACAAAATGAACATCATGCAGTAAAAGACTTGAAACTAGTGATTGAGAACATAAACTCCTTAGTAACCTGAAACTGAAGTGAACTGAAGTAGGGTAATCTCATAAGACTCCAAACAATCATACTTCCTTTTGCAGCCAGTGGAGTTGTCCCCTGCTGACTGTTAGAAAGAATGCAGTTTTAAGGACTAACACACTGACTTTATTTTTCCAGACCCAGAAGCTCTGTACACTTATTCTACTGTCTATGGTAACTCCTTAGTGCAATGCTGTAAGTGACAACATTAAAATATAAATTTTGTAACAGTGTGGACATTCAGGTACAAGCTGCCCAAGCTGCCTGAGGCAGTAAGAGTATTTCTATGAGGGCGTAAATTATACTGTAGAGTGATTAACAATGTAATATGTTTTCTCCATGGCAGTTGGACAGTAATGACTCAGTTCCTTTTATGGACACTGTATTGTTAAGCAGCCATAATGATACTGATATTAATAATGTAATTTCTCTTCTCTTCTCTTTTTTTTTAAAGATCTGAGATATTTTATTATATTATATATATATATATATATATATATATATATATATATATAATTTTTTTTTTCTTTCAAATCTGAGGACTGTAAATGGAGCTGTATTAATAGTCAGAGTGCTCTATGAAACCATTATCCAGCTCGCATGGCTCCCAGCTAAGCAGAAAAGATGATGATGACTCACACTTTCTGTATTTTCAAACAAAAGAGAAGACCTGACATTTCTGAGGTAAAAGCTCAGAGGTTTGAGAACTTTTACTGAACTTGTACAGGACTGATTCTTCCGTGTTTGTTTTGGTTGATGAATTGGTACATTGCTTATTCCAAGGATGTTAATAATCATAGTGTCTCATTACATCTGTGCTAGAATCCCAGCTGCAGACATGGTACAGACATTCCAGACACCAATCTGTATTTTGGTTTTGGTGTTTAGGGGCACCATTTTCACACCCCTAACTTCCCATGCGATTTTGGCAGAGGCAGTCATATGAGTTCGGAACTCTGGTGGGCTTAATGTCTTGATTCCACTGGGCATATTGTATCTGTGACATGATTTTGATACCCACTTGAAGGCTTTACCTTCAACAGCTGCTTCACGCACCATCAGCAGCATTTCAGAAGCAGAGCGTTTTGCTCATTTGATTATATCTCTTTTTTCAAATTTAGTTGATTTGGTCATTTTTTTCTTAACTTTTGTGCTTTCTACCATGGGTTTTCCATCTGTTTTGACAATGGGGACTCTTTTATTTTGAAAATTGACCAGATTCTTCTTGCCATTCCTGTGTTCCTGCCTGCTCAATCTGCTGTGTGCAGCTTGACATGACATCTGTCAAAAATAGACTTGGCGCATATTCCGCATGGAGCAGAGAGCCACCAGAAGTGCTGCAGTGCTTCTGGTGAAATCACAAACCTTGTCTAGAATGGCTGCTATCAGATGCGGAGGCCACGGCACAGCCAAAATGTGACACAGCCCTGCCCAGTGGAATCAAGAAGTAAACATCCAGGTGTAAAGTTTTCTTTTGGTGTCATTTCCATTTCCTTTTCCAATATCCATATAGCTTATGAGCTACTTTTAGTGTAGATTTCCACCGCTAGTAATGCAGGGCAACATTATGGATGTCAGTTCCCATATTAATCAGATCCTTTTGTGTGAATCAGCATGCTAAGTGGGGTAATGTTAGATAACACAGAGATAGATATACACTGCTTTCTGTAGATAATCTCTTTAACATCAGTATGATTAAAGGCTGCATCTTATATCCATAAGATCCGTGATCCAGTAGCTCTTTTATCGGATCTCTCCTGAATACAATGGGTGTAAGATGAAAAGTAGGTGGAAAGGATCATATAGAGGGAGGAAAGATATAAATGACTGAATTCAGATTTACATTTTGCCCCCCCCCCCCCTTTTTTTTCCCTTTCATTTGAAGGAGGATGTAGGATTATATGCATAGGTGTCATTTATGGAGGGAAATAGGGTTTTATGCTTCCCCAGAGTTTTTGTTGCTCTTCTGTGTTACCAGCTGAGCACTTTAATTAATTAATTAACAAGAACAAGGTGGCATGAGTTCAAACATTTCTGACGCTACCATCTAAATTAGGCTAACACAACACGATGTCTGCCATCAGCTTTGTGTGGAAATACTTCAAAAGACTGAACAATGATTGTGTGCTGTGCTCTCAGGAGGGATAAAATGCACTGGACTTGGGGTGCTGTGACATTTGGAATCTCAGACAAAATTCCAAGTGAAAGCCCAAAACTTGCAAGAACACTGGATTCATACTTCTGGGTGTCACAGTTTCATCCTCCCTGTCTCCCCTTCTATCCCTCTGCCCCAGTATTCTCTCACTCTCCCAGTTTTTCTCCTGTTTCTCTGCTGCAGTAATGTTCCACTCTCCATGCCTCGGCTCCACTCTACCTGCCAGCCACTCCCACCTAATCAGCCCAACTACACTCACCTGCAAGCTCAGCTGCAGCTCATTCCCAATCAGCCCAGTATATAAGCCTCTCCAGCACCCTCACCCTTGCTAGATTGTTCTACAGCAGCCATGCGAGATTTTCCGGCGTTCATTACCTACCTGATCTCTTGTTGCCGACCCTGCCTGCCTCCAACCTGCCCTCCTCGCCTGACTACCGGTGAACTTACCTGCCTTCTGTCCCCAACCACGTGCCCTGCCTTGGCGTCTCTGGCGTCCGTCTGCTCTCGGGGAAGCCGGGGCCAGGCGGAGTAGTCGAAGCCTACTCCGCCTGGCCCCGGCTTCCCCGATGCTCACTCCTCGTCGGCACCTCTGCATCATTGGCTGGCTCTTCTGGCTCTGGACGCCACACCCTCGTCTCAAGTAAGTCCCTTCCCATTACTCCTGGCCGATATAGAACTGAACTGTACGGGTACGAGGGCTCACGTCTCCCCCCTCGGTCCCGCAGCTGGGTTCGGCTTAATCCCCTCATCCAGCCTGAGACTCAGAGACTGTGTGTGGGCTTTTGGCCTGAAGATTGAACTGTTAGCTGAGTTTCTTCAACTGCTCCAGTTCCTGTTGTGCTGCCCTGATAATAAAGGTCATTACCAACTGTTCCCGATTTCCAGTGTACTGCTTTTGGGTCCTAATCACGCCCGTTACCCCACAATCAATACCGTGTCATGAAAAGTAGTTGCTTTAACACAAGCAATTTCATAAAATATCTAACGAAGAAACACAACGCAGAGTTCAAGAAGTTTGCAAATGCTTATCCTCTTTTCTTGATTGCACCGTCATTATCAGCGAGTGACTCATTGTCCTCAGCATCATATTTATGTGGTTTTATTCTCCTTTAGGCAATGTGTTTCTTTTTCACACATTCAGAGTCTGGGGTCTCTATTCACTCATCTGAACTTGTCTTTTTTAGATCACATGACTAACAGAATGGAATCAATCATACGGATTGCGGTTTGATTATCCTTGGTAGTCTTGTTTATGTTAAAATATCACAACAAGGCTGCCAGCAAAGTACAAAAGTAATACAAAGTAATGTAACTATTTACATTTGCCAAGTGATAAGTAAAGTAATATTACTTTTTAAATGAGTAATAAGTAAAAAAGTAACTTATTACACTTCCTGAGTAACTTACCCAACACCAGAAATGACAGTCTTATGCACATCCCTTCAAAGAAAGTGTTACAATTCTTTTTAAGTGGGAGGCAAGTACAGTATTATACAGTTAGAAAAGGAGACATCTACAGGTCGTAGCCAAGGCAATTATGAAAGTAAATTTCAGCCTGCCAGAGGCTACAGAAGGCAAGTCAGGAGAAAGTGTCTTTTGGCATCTGTCTTTCCTTCTCATCCACAACCACATCACAAATGCTATCCCTCATGTGACCTGCTTCCCAACCCCCATATCTCCCACTGACACTAACTGATTAACAATCTCTGCAGGCCTTCCTCACCCCCTTTTACCTCCTCCTCCACCCTCCACCCAGGTCTATAACCCTGTCCATTTTCTTTTCATTTTAACACATTACTTCTGTTGCTCATCTGTGATATCCCACTTACATGGACCGCATGTACTGGATGGTGACAGGGACAACACCAGAGAGGACACATGAGCATGTTAGACAAACCCACGGCACTGTGTATGTATTATCTGTATGGGAGATACCTTAATGCTGAGGATAAACCACATGACCATCAGTTTGATGATGCAGTTTAAGTCAGCTGTTTAAATGTTTACACTGAGAGACCAGAACAGATTAATTTACACTATGTGAGGGTTAAGGACTCAAATCTCTTGGCTCACAAACTAGATTGAGACAAGTCTAAATGTTACAAATCAAACGGCCATTGACACAAAGCTAAAATAAGAATAGCAACTGTCAAACTGAGCTCAGTGAGAGAGAGAGAGAGAGAGAGAGAAAAATCAAAAACGAAGTCAGACAAGGAAAGAGTTTCAACCACAAAGTCTGTTTTTGGCTTGTTCAGTTTACTGGTGTGAACCACCAGCAAACTATAATGTTTTTATGATGCTATTATTGACACTTGCATAGTCTCATTAATACATAATAATGTTAGTATTAAGTGTTAACACTAGCTACATAAGATATTTTATAGGAAAACCCACATTTTTAATTTAACCAAGTATACTGCATCATGAGAGTTAAATACATTAAGAGGCACCAATATGACAGTCACGTTGCTTCATCACTCCAGTGAACAGCAGTGGCCAATGAAGTATCTATCTATGAGAAATATCACTGCTTTTCGTGACAGCATGTGCTCATTGTCGGTCTTTTCACGTGCTGTCAGCACTACAGTACTACAGCTCACCTTAATAAAGTGTTCATTAATTCCTTCATTAGACGTGTAGTGTGCTTCTTGCCTGACTTGTCTCCTGACTTGTGCTGTCACCTGCACTGCTGTAAGAACATCCAGTGCTGAAAAGGTCAAGGTGCCATCGCTACTGAGGAAGAGAGAGTTTGCAGCTGTAATGCACAGACTTAACTGTCAGTGTCTGTTGTGGAAGCTGTCAGTGTGACACACACACTCTCTACTCATTCTCTTTCTGTGACTCTGTGACTTCTAATGCTGTCTTAACTGCAGATCTTATAGTGACAGAGGTTCATTACACGAGCTGATAAATGATTAGGCCTTGCTCCTTGGTAGATACCTGACAACTGATTAAATATATAAGTGAGTGCTTCACCTGACAGACATTGCACATGCAAATCAGTGATTCTTTGGTGCTCATATAAATTGGAAGTACTTTTTTAACAGCATTTCTGGAAATTGATTGTGGTTCCTGCACAGTTAGCTCTTCACCAGTCTAGTTAAAAACAGCTGTCCTCACCAGAAAATGGCTGTATAGGTTATCTGTCCAAGTGGCTTATTATGACCCATATTTACATTTATTGTTAAGCAGCAACCCAACCTCTGGGGGCAGTAATTAAAGTAACGCAGCACACATGACATCTTAAGTGACCTACATCATATATCTTGGTTGTGACTTCACTTATGACTTGCGTAACGTAACGTAACGTAACGTAACGTAACGTAACGTAACGTAACGTAACGTAACGTAACGTAACGTAACGTAACGTAACGTAACG
>JAJHUR010133296.1:4574-15820 GCA_027495735.1 Lutjanus campechanus | reverse complement strand
TCCCATCTTTTTTCTAATGGCAAAGAATGTGAAAAGATGGTTTAACTCCGTCCAAAACTGCGCACAGTTCACCAATCTGTCCGAATGTACATTGGCAACCTGTAGTACCCACAAGTTAGGATCCATCCACACAGATTGTAAAAACATGCACACAATTTCTGTATTTTTCTCTCACTCAGAACCTAGGGGGGCTCCTTAGAAAAAGTTGCTTGTTTTGGGCTTGTTTTTAAAGGCCTGGTTGCTTATTTGTCTCGCGAGATCTGGCAACACTGAAAGTAGGCTTAATATAGTTAATGCTCACTCAAAGTTAAGGAGTAAAACTCTAAAAAGTCCCCACTCACTTGGTATAAGGCTTCAGATGGACTCATCTGGAGATTTTGATGTCTTTCTTCAGTGAGTGGTGCTTTTTGCCACAGTCGACTGCTGAAGGTAAATCCATCGGATGCTGCACTATTTTACCCACATGTGTTTTGGATAAAGTATGAAGTGTTCTTGAAACTTTGGGCCTTCACTATTTCAAATGTCGCAGCAAACCTCAGTCCACAGAATTTTTCCCCTCCAGTATGAAGTATTTCCACACAAAGTTAATGGCAGACATGTTGTGTGTGTCACGTAGACGAGCAAAAAGTTACTGTATTAAGGTCATTAATGATCAGAGGTGTTTGAATTCATAGCAATTTCTGTTTAACTAATTAATTAAAGCATGTTGGTAACACATGAGAGCAACAAAACACACGCCAGTCTGCATGAAAATTAAATCTTTAGAATAATATAGCAACACGCCATGAATTTATTTTCCTTTTGTGTCAAATACCAATTAAATGTATTAGTCCATGGCTATTTCATAACTGCATTTGTTTTCAGCTTTGCTTTGCTGAAGACTGGGGGGTCGCTGCACCCCCAGTCAAACCAAACCCAATGCAGTAGATGGTGCCTGTGTATATAATCCTCCATTAGAAATGATTAAAGAAGTACTTACTAACAGTTCTTTACTTTCAAGTCATTGCTGAATCTTCCTCACTTGTTTTTTTCATTAAAAACTATAAAAATTGATTAGGTTTCTTCTTCATGTTCCTCATTTGTTCCCTGGTACCTACTCAACTTTGTGTGCCTCGTTTAAAAGTGCTACCCTTTTCTCTTTTTTAAAGATGGATTTACCTCCTCGACCAGAGCTGTTTGATTTTCATGGAGTCTCAATGACCCATTATTTCACTGACAACTGGGAGAACGTTCAAAGCTTTCAGGCTCGGCCAGATGATATACTTATTGCAACATACCCCAAAGCAGGTCAGTGTAAACGGCAGTGTAAATGGTTTATAGCTTATAAAAGATGTGTGTATAGAAGTGCGTCATCGGGATCATTTTATTTTCTGCTCTGTCTCTCTGTGTGTCTTTCTTTTAGGAACCACATGGGTGTGCTACATCCTTGACCTGCTGTATTTTGGTGATACAGCCCCAGAGCGTCAGACGTCCATCCCAATCTATGACAGAGTGCCTTTCTTGGAGATAACAGTCCCGTCTGAGATTTCAGGTAGACGCTGAATTTTCAACCTTAAGTATAATGTACTGTAAAAATTCCTACAGGAATTTATGTATGAACCTGGACTGTCATTATTTGGATGGCAGGAAAATGAAATAGTTTTAATTAAAAATATTAAATTGTATTCACTTTCACCTCAGTGAGTTTGTTTAATAATATCTGAAACACCATTTTGGGGACGTTCTGAAACTCAAAGATTCCAGTTTATCTGAAGTAAATTATCTCAACAAAAGATTCGTAGTTGATAAATGTTTTACAACACAACACAGAGTTTGAGTTGGGCTCAAAACTCAAAAATCTATTGAAATAAGCTGCCTTGAAATCGTGACTATTCTCAACACATAGTATAAGATAAAAACCTTTTGTGCTTTTAATATACTTTAAGATGAATCAAGGTTGCTTGTTTTTGCAATAATAAAAACACTGCAGATATGTTTTCTCAAGTAGAACTGAATGAAAATGTAAAGTTTATTCATTTTGAATCATTACAAAATTACCTCAACTTGTCTTTTCAAATTCAGTCAACTTAAATTTTTAGGGCAGCCTGAACACAAACTTTTTAAAAACAAATGTTGTTCTTTTTTAACAGTGTGTGGTGAATTTTTTTTTCTTCTTTTTTTTCTTTAATAGGATCATGTTTCTAACAACATATTGTAT
This sequence comes from Lutjanus campechanus, assembly GCA_027495735.1. NCBI lineage: Eukaryota > Metazoa > Chordata > Actinopteri > Lutjaniformes > Lutjanidae > Lutjanus > Lutjanus campechanus. The sequence continues at coordinate 13,623 of JAJHUR010133296.1, read as the reverse complement.
CAACCACAAGAACTACAGGCATTTTACAGGATCAAGGTTTTACTTACTCCATCTTTATCTCTTCATAAAGGACTTGAACAGACAGAAAACCTCAGCACCTCTCCACGACTCATTAAAACCCATTTTCCTGTCCAGTTTGTGCCAAAGTCTTTTTGGGAGCAGAACTGTAAGGTCAGTAGTTTGTGTGTTATTATACTTTCAGTCTTCGGAGGGTTACTTTAAAATGCGTTATGATACATTTATTAATTACCTGTTAAAAAACATATTCAGTTACCGAAACACAGTATTGTAACTTACTGTAACTTTCTATTACTGTTTTGATTACCTCAGTGCCAAATATGTTCAAATGATTTAGCCGAATATGTTTTATGTTAGTTCTTAGGTTTATTAATTGTTTGTCCAGCCATTCCTTCCTGGTGCACAAATGCACTGTTTGAGTTATTTCATTAATTTGATTATTGTTAGATGTTTTTGAGTTTATTTGTGTTTTTTTTGCTGTCACTAGGGGCACTAAGCACCAGATCAGACAGTATGCATATAGGTAGGTAGGTGGGATGGTTTTTTTTTGTTTGTTTTTTACCAGAACAAGAGAGAGGCAGCATGTCAGAACATGTATGTTTGCTTTTGACCTTGAAATCAAAAACCTTAAACATGGATCTCGTCTGGACATTGGACTTTTGACCTTTGTTGCCTACAACCCAACTGAATGGTACATCAGTGGCCTTCGTTATAAGTTTAGTTTTTTTTTTTGAAGAGACTTTTTTCAACAAATAGCCACAACATGCACATTTAGATTAATCGGTATCACTATGGAAATGAAAAAGCTAGAACTATTTTTTATCAATGCAACTATTTTTACAGTGTAATCATGCACATTTAAATGTTCACATTCAAGCTTCAAGCAAACTGCCATTAACTTATTCTATGGCTTTTCACACCATCCCAGTCACCAGCATCACCACCTACAGTCTCAAAACATTTTTCTGTCATGTCTCTGTTAAGTATCTGTTTCTTTATCTATTTCTCATGTTTCATGTCTTGTATTTCCTGTTTTATTTTGAAGATCACCCCCTGTTTCAGGTTTGTGTCCTGTCCCTTCCCCCCGTCATGTGCACACCTGCCCCTGATTGTGTCTTCCCACACGTGTCTCCAATCACTCCCCATTACCTCTTGTATTTTACCTCTTGTCTCACTCTGTCTCGTCACCAGTTCGTTGAATTTCATTGTCACGTTCCAGCATTATTCCTATCTTGTTCTCTAGTGTTATATGATCCTGTTTGTTTATCGACCTTGCCTTTTTGTCTCACGTTTTTGGATACCTCTGCCTCGCCTTCCTGTGTAACAAACCCGGTCTGTAATTAAACAATGGTTTTTTTTTGGGAAACCCTCGTTTTGAGTCTTGCATTTGGGTCCTTTCTCTGGTTTTGTTCCTGACATTTTCAGTGGCAGCAGAACTGACAGGTTAGGTAGCTAACTGGATTTTTGTATAGCTAATGTTCACTGTAACATTAAAGGTTTATTTAAATTAGATGTGCCTGACTGACTTTAGATGATCTAGGTGTTTTTTCCCCCCTGTAGATAGTCAACGTGGCCCGCAACGCCAAAGACAATGTGGTCTCTTACTTTCACTTTGATCGCATGAACAAGTTCGAGCCAGAGCCTGGAGACTGGAGCAGCTACCTCAACAGATTCATGGAGGGAAAGCGTATGTATGAAACAGAATAATAATAGAGTTGTTTTCATTGGAACAGAGATGCACAGATTTCTACTGAACACTATTGTTCTGTTGGTTTAGTTGTATATGGATCCTGGTATGATCATGTGAACGGCTGGTGGAAGAAGAAACAGACTTATTCAAAAATCCACTACATGTTCTATGAAGATATGATTGAGGTACATCAGTCATTTCTGTTGGCTCCTCCTCTTCAGGCAACTTATCTGTAATAATGGTAATAATGAAATGATGACATCTGACCCTTTTGCTTCCAGGATACTGGACGGGAAATAGACAAACTCTGCAGGTTTCTTGGTTTGTCTCCTTCAGCCGAGCAGAAGAAACGAATCACAGGTTTAGTGCAGTTTGATAATATGAAGAACAACAAAGTGACAAACCACTCTACAGACCCGTTTATGGATTTCAAAATTTCTCCTTTCATGAGAAAAGGTAACCTGAAAATAAACAACTAAATGTGTGTGATGTGAAAAAAAAAATCTGCAGTTTTATCTAAACTACCTGACTGATTCTCTGTGGTTCTGCAGGAAAGGTTGGTGACTGGAAGAACCATTTCACTGTGGCCCAGAATGAAGAGTTTGATGAAGACTACAAGAAAAAGATGAAGGACCCCACACTTCAGTTCCGCACTGAAATCTGAAGTGGACAGACTGTGTACATGTGGTGATTTGTCCATGATTGACTTGACATGTTGGAAATTCTGTGAGAAGATCAAGTTATAGTTGCCTCTGATATGATAGCAGAGATGTGGAGTGTGATGTGATTTATATCTGAATTAAGGCTGTAAACTACATGTTATGGTACACAGTGCAAATCAGATGATTGCACGTCACATATATAAAGTGGCCAATTATTTAATTAACCAAAAATCCTGAAATAAAGAAAAATGTAGGCTTTGTCTGTTCTGTGATTGAAAGAAAAGTTAATGTGTAACTAAAGATCAGCTACATGACTATGTTTTTTGAGCACTTCACAACTTTCCAAGTCTTTTATTGTCCCTGACCCAACCTTTTTTGGAACATGTAGAAGAATCAAATTCAGAATGAGTGTATATTTACAAAAAAATCAATAAAGTTTAACATTTTCAGCTTTAAATATATTGTCTTTTGTACTGTATTCATTTGAATTCAAGTTGAAAAATATTTTATTTTGTATACTTACATTTTATACAATGTCCTAACTTTTTTGGAACTGGGGTCGTACTTATACTTCTACCACTTCTAAAGCTTGTGGATGATAACTGAATAGGCCATGACATGCAGATTAAATTGCCCATGAAGCCAGTGGGGCCAGCCCATGTATTTAAGCAATACAAGCCGGGGGAACACAGAGTGACTGCACATTGTTTGGGTGAGAGTATCACAGGAGAGCAGGACAAAAGTAAATGAGGTCAGGGTCTAGAAAGTAGTTGTCATCAGAATCAGAACCAGGTTTCTTCCCAAGTAGGTTTACACACATACGAGGAATTTCCTTTGGTGTTCTGGTACATGAGAACAAATATACAAATGTAGTACAGTAGAGAATTACAAAGAAAGATAAAACCAAGTACTGCAAGTCAAGATGCATAAATAGAAAATTAACAATAACATATAGACCAATGTTACAAAAATGTTCACCATATGTTATAGAAACCATTTTTGTGCAGGAATGTGTAAAGTTTTCTCTGGTGACTGTGTCATCTTACAGAGAGCTCAGTAGATTTATGACAGTTTACCGCAGGGTTAAAATAACATGGACATGAACAAACATGAATACATGAATGCTCAGCCAACTTGTGGCACATGTCACCATTTCTGTTGAAAGCATTTCACACATGAGAGGGTGTGGATTCTAGTCTGGCGAAAACTGTAAAATGAAATATCAAATCTGAAGTATAGAAATAAACTGAATTTTCTGTCTGTAAAGCACTCAGCTAGTCTAATCTTATTTGTTTGTCTTTGTTGGACATGTTTTGGAGTTGTTCCTTCACTGCACATCTCATCACTCTGTGTGCCAGAGATCCAGTTTTATGTGGTTTTGGCATATTTTCATGGTGTAATATGTGAAACCCATAAATATTTCTATGCGAAACACATGAATTTCACATGTGCAAAATCACATGTGAAATATGTCAAACACGTTTCCACATATTCTTTTCACATGGGAAACATTTTGGAACATTTTCATTGTGAAATATGTATATTTCCATGTCAAACGTGCTTAAAGTGCTGCGACATATTCACAACCATACATTGCCCTTGGGTAAGTGCTCGTATGAGAGATTTTGAAAATGGGACGAGACTCTTTATCTTCACATCTGGGGGAAAGGCGTGTTCTCGAGCACACCACAGACTTTGTGTTTTTAATTTGCCCGAACAAAGCTGTGGGTCTAAGAAGAACCCTGCCAAGTAAGTTTTATGTTGTATGCTCTTATTCCCATGCAGTGTAACCTCAAAGGTGCACTTTTAAGCAGAAAGAATGTGTTTGGAGTTGAATCCATTCACTCTGGCATTGTTTAAATGTGCATGCATGTTCAACACTGTTGAAATAATTTAAAGGACTATTTTTAACTTTGCAGTGGTTAAAAAGAACAAATCAGAGTATGGAAGTAGCAGAGCCTGTTTTTAAGGATTATATAGGGTTACTGATGCTGAGTCATATCTGCAAATCTGTCCTGCTGCAATTCTTAAAGTGCAATTCCACCGCAGAGTAATAGTCCACTCAATATGTACTCACCACTATGCCGATGTGAAGATGGGTGAAGATCTTCAGTTCACAAAACAATCCTGGAGTTTCAGCAGAAAACAGCGTTGCAGCTAATGGCAGTGACTGGAGACCAAATGTAAATGTTTAAAAAAAGAACACAAAACAAACACAAAATGTCTCCATCCCGCTCGTGTGTAAGTGCATGTAAACATGGCGTTGATCTTGCGAGACTTTGTATATCTCTTAAAGCGATATTTCACCTTGTTAGAATAAGCCACTGAGTGAGTACTCAGCACTATGCCGATGTGATGATGGGTGAAGATCTTCAGTTCACAAAACCATCCTGGAGTTTTAGGAGAAACAGGGTAGCAGCCTCATCCAGTACAATGGCAGTGAATGGTGACCACGGATAAAACGTTTGAAAAAAAGCACACAAAACAAACACAAAACGTCTCCATCCTGCTTGTGTGGTGTAATCCAAGTGTCCGCGAGCCGCGACATTAAAAATTAACCGCAAAAGACGCCATTTACACCACGTTTTTAGCCAAAATGTCAGCTGTAGCATGTAGCTGGTAGGACGTAAACATGGTGTCGATCTCACGACCATTTCCCATTGTCGCAGCTTGCGGACACCACACAAGCTGGATGGAGACATTTTATCGTTTTATCACTTTAAACCGAAGTGTTTCACCCCAAGTTTCATATTTAGTCTATTTCCTGATTCTCCAGCCACTTAAAAAAATCTTAGAGAATTGCAGGTCTGTGATGCTCAGATTTCAGTTGATCTGCGGATCAGGCCGGCCAGATAATAACAATGAACTTAATAATTAATAGTGGATGGATCGCGGGTGGAAGCGACTGTCTTCCAGGAGAGAAGCGGTGCGCAATTGCACACTTGGCACGTGAGCTGCGCGCAGGGAAACGTCTGCAGCGGTAGGATGTAAACATGGCATCACATCGGCATAGTGGTGAGTACATACTCAGTGGCTTATTCGAACAAGGTGGAATATCACTTTAATGGATGCACGTGTGAAAATATCGCGAGATCGACGCCATGTTTACATGCTACCTGCTACATGCTACAGTTGACATTTCGGCTAAAAGCATGGCGTAAATGGCGTCTTTTGTGGCTAAATTTTAATGTTGGTGCTCGCGGACACTTGGATTAGATCACACAAGCAGGATGGAGACATTTTGTGTTTGTTTTGTATTGTTTTTTTGTTTTTTTTACATTTACATTTGGTCTCCATTCACTACCATTAGTTGCAACCCTGTTTTCTGCTGAAACTCCAGGATTGTTTTGTGAACTGAAGATCTTCACCCATCCTCACATCGGCATAGTAGTGGGTACATATTGATTGGACAATTACTCTGTGGTGGAATTGAACTTTAAACAAACTTTAGCATGGCACCACGGGAATAAACAATGGAAGACCAGGAAATCTGTACGTACTGAGAGGGGCTGGACTTCCATATCAGATATTAGACTGAGTCAAGAGCAGTAAGTTAGACAGTGTTATGTAATAGGAAGAGACAGAACGAAAACCAGTTTGCTTGTGAATAGAAGAAGAGAAAAGTGTCAGAAATACAGCGGAAAAAAACAACTGTGATCATAATGTCTGCTGATCTGGAAAAGGTATGTCTCTACAGTAAATGAATCTCTCTTTAAAGCTACAGTGTGCTTTACTTTAAAGTGGAGTTCATTACTTGTTAATCATGTAATGCTGAACTAATGAGAATGGACTGACGTTTTAAAATGCATGCAGAAGCTATGATTTTGTTGTTTCTCCCATTTTAAGATGTCATGTAAAAGTTTTTAAACAATCTGACTTCACTGTCTGCAAGTGACAGCTAACAATGTTGTTTGTACTGTTTTTTGTAAAACAAAATAGGTGCAGTTTGATCACTCTCACACAATGTTCATATGTTGTCTAAGATTTGATTCTTTTCTCTTTTTTAAAGATGGATATATCCTCTCGACCAGAGCTGTTTGATTTTCATGGAGTGTCAATGACACATTATTTCACAGACAACTGGGACAACGTTCAAAAGTTTCAGGCTCGGCCAGATGATATACTTGTTGCAACATACCCCAAAGCAGGTCAGTGTAAACAGCAATGGTTTATAGCTCATAAAAGATGTGTGTATAGAGGTGAGTGGTTTGGATCATTTTATTTTCTACTCTCTCTATGTCTGTGTGTCTTTCTTTTAGGAACCACATGGGTCTCCTACATCCTTGACCTGCTGTATTTTGGTCAGACAGCCCCAGAGCGTCAGACATCCATCCCAATCTATGAAAGAGTGCCTTTCTTGGAGATCACCATCCCGCCTCTGCATACAGGTAGAACAGATGATCATACTCACCATATTTCTAGAACATGCATCATAAAGCAATGAGCCAAAGTGACCTGCTATTAACTTCTGCAATCTCAAGAAGATAGCAGGAACAGATTGCGTGATGACGTTAGGCTTTTATACTGAGGCGTGCACCCTACCTCATCACTTGATAACAGGTGACTTTGTGGGTATAATGGCTCGACCTGTGCATATGTGAGTGCTAAATGGCAGTCAGGAAGAATGAAACAGAACTCTCCTGAGATCCTCTGCAAACATGTTTTCTAAAGTACAACTAAATTTTCATGTTTATTACAAAATTACCTCAACTTATCTTTTCAAATTGAGTCGACTTTAAATTTTATCTTTTCATATAGGAGTTGAACGGGTGGAAGAGCTCAGCACTTCTCCTCGACTCATTAAAACTCATTTTCCTGTCCAGTTTGTGCCAAAGTCTTTTTGGGAACAAAACTGCAAGGTCAGTAGTTTGTGTGTTATTACATTTGCAGGCTTGGGAGGGTTACTTTAAAAATTTATTCTGATACATGCTGATCCAAGTATCATGATATTAAAGTATAATGTAACTTGATTACTTTCATTACTTTACTTTTTTGATAATCTCAATTCCAAATGTTTTATGTTAGTTCTTTCATTAATTGTGTAAGGTTTACAAGTTAAGTTCATAATTATAATAACTATTATTGTAAGATAATAATTCATATATTTTAATTTGCTAAAATACATTTCCAATGTTTCCAATGTTTGTACAGTTAACTATCAACACATTTATGTTCACAATTATAAAACAGTTAAAATAATTTGGTGGATCTACCTCTGTGATTCTCACACACATTTACCTCAGTAAAGTCCTTCTAGCTTCTTATTGGTTAGTTAAGACACATGTGACCCATTACAAGGAAGTGTAACCAGGAAATGTTGTTGTGAAGCTGCTCATGTTTGGAGATAATTAAAGTGCTGCTTAAGAAATAACCATCTCCATCCTGCTGTTTATTCTCAACAAGAGTGATCCAACCACCACACTGAACCCTCATGTTACATTTGTTTGACCAGCTGTTCCTTCTTTTGTGATGCACAAATGCATGTTTAGATTATTAGCAGTAATTATGCACATCTAAATGTTCAAACTAAAAATTAACTGACACAAACTTATACTTTATCTATAGTTAGTGATAGTCCTACCTGTAACATTAGAAGTTTACATTATTTTCACAGCTGAAGGCAGAACTGTCACTGTACTATGATGTGATCTTTTCTAATTTTAAGACAAGATAATGGTAAAATTTCCACCCAGTGAAAGTATTTTTCCTGAGAGACCTTGAGAATGAATCGGCAGCTGGTGTCACTGAGACCAGATGCTGTGAGACTCATGAAGTATTGTACTGTGGACTGGAAGTATATTGTTCTTTAAAAATGTATTTTAAAATTGTAATCCTTCACATAATCCCCATTTTTACTAAATGATACTATAATCTCTATATATCTATATATGTATATATAACTTTTTTTTAAGTGTAAGAGAAGTTACCTTTTTGTGGTATCCTTATTACATAATCCTGTTGTGTATGTAATCAATATTATGTAATCCATCATGGCCCTCATAATAGTATTTTTTTTCTCCTGTAGATAGTCTACGTGGCCCGCAATGCCAAAGACAACATGGTCTCTTATTTTCACTTTGATCGCATGAACAAGGGCCAGCCAGATCCTGTAAACTGGAGCAGCTTCTTCAAAAGATTCTTGGAAGAAAAGAGTATGTATGAAGTAGAATAATAATAAAAATTGTTTCTTTGGAACAGAGATGTACAGATTTCTTCTGAACACTCCTGATGTGTTTTCATGTATTGTTCTGTTGGTTTAGTGGTTTATGGATCCTGGTATGATCATGTGAACGGCTGGTGGAAGAAGAAACAGACTTATTCAAAACTCCACTACATGTTCTATGAAGATATGATTGAGGTACTTCAATTGTTTTTGTGGGTTCTTTCTATCTAGGCAGCTTTTTTTTAAAATAGTAATGGTAATAAAGTAATGATGATCTCTGACCGTTGTGTTTTCAGGATACTGGACGGGAAATAGACAAACTCTGCAGCTTTCTTGGTTTGTCTCCTTCAGCCGAGGAGAAGAAACGAATCACAGGCGGAGTGCAGTTTGATAATATGAAGAAGAACGACATGGCAAACTATTCTACAAACCCAGTTATGGATTTCAAAGTTTCTCCTTTCATGAGAAAAGGTGACTTGAAAATAAACAACTAAATGTTTGTGACAAGAAAACCAA
>JAJHUR010133295.1:3592-14157 GCA_027495735.1 Lutjanus campechanus | reverse complement strand
GCCATAGGCCATCTAAGTTACAGCACATAAAACCTACTTTCTTCCTCTAAATTCCCTTCACACATACAGGATCAAACCATCGCCGGTCTGAAGAAGAAGAACCAGGAACTGGAGAAGTTAAAGTTCGTTCTTGACTTCCAGTTAAATGACTTGAAGAAACAGACTGAGCCTCAACAAGATGACATCAGTGACAAGAAGGAGCAAATCCGTCAGGTGTGTGTGTGTGTGTGTGTGTGTGTGGGTGGGTGGGTGGGAAAAGATTTCTTTCTTTCTACATTACAGAATATAGTCATTTTTCATAAAAAAAACAACAACAACAAAGATTTCAACAACTTAAAGAAGAGTTATGTGTCGATTTTAAGTCTTTTTTAATCTTGTGTTTGCAGCTTTTTAAGAGAACGGTTTTTCAAGCACTTTAAAGGTACCTAAACCAAAGGCTTTATCCTCACATCTAAATTATTATTGAGAGCTTAAATGATATTGCAAATTCATTTATACCCATATTCATAGCAGTCGATGTATGTTGATGACAGGATTGTTTCATGAAAAATATTAAAAGAGTTTTGGTTTACATGAATGATTGTGTAGATTAAACACCAGATTATGTTGAAAATTAATTTCCAAGGAGTTCATTCAAATTTAAGCACACCTTGAAAACACAACAGTTAAAACTAAGCATTTTCCAAACTTTCAAGGCTTCGTATGATGCATGTGTTCTACATAGTCAAGTCAAAGATTTGATATGCTGTTTTAAAAATGCACTCCATCCTTTTGATCATTTTATTGAAACACAATGATGAAATATGCTGAAATAAAGTCCAGTGGTGTCAACATGTAAAATCTCCTACAGACACAACTGTTATTGCAGATATTTGAGTCATTTGAAGCAGTCTCTCATGGTAAGTCTTGTTTGCTTGTTGAGATAAACAGCCTCTGCAGTGTTGACAGTGATGTTTTGTTTGTACTGTTTGACAGCTGGAGGAGGAGCTGGTGCGGATGGACAAGAGCAACACTCAGCTGAGACTCACTGTGTCTGACCTGAGGCTCAAACTGAGGACCAAAGACAAGGAGATGCATAAGGAGATGCAGAAAGTGAGAACACGCGAAACACTTGTTTTCTATCCTGCAACAAAGATGCTACTTTTCCAGCTTTACTGTGTTTTGATTAGTTATGTGATATGTCAAATGTTGACTGGAGCTCCTCGTCAAGCAGATATGTGTTTATTTTACATTTCTACACTCTGACTGTAATAAGTGTTGCTCCATGGCACTCAATTTGCAATTCTATCACATCACATATATTATACAAAACCATGATAACCATGATTCCATATAAATTTTGGTCAAAGCCACAGGGAGACAGAGAGGGGCAAAGGAGTTGCCTGTGGCTTTGGAGCTACAGGTTGCAGAACCGCGGTCATCATAATGGGGAACTTTCTCAAAATGTTGACTGATATTTTGAGATATTAAGCCATTATTTCAAGATAAGTACTTATTTTAAGAAAGTTTATTATTTATTATTTTTAGACATACAATAGTCCTTTTCATCACGTTGGGGGAAACTGGCTTCCATTTAAAAATGAATCTCATGTTCAGCTGTAGCTATTATGGGGTATCAGCAGTCTGAGTTTGTGAAATCAAATGTTGATCTCTCTGTTCTTCCATGTTCAGTGTTTCCTTGCTGAGTGGTGGCAGAGAGACAGCAACACAAAGTGGGAAATTTTGTACTAAAAAGACTCACTAAAAGACTTTAGAAGATACTCACTTGTCTAATTCAAACTGCAGAAGCTTCACATTAGCTTTAACTTAAGTTTAGAATCATGTACAAAACTCAAATAGCTTTAAGAAGAGATATTCTCTCAGCAGGAGCAGTTATAGTTAGCAATAATCCTGTCAATGTAACTGGGCAGAAGGTAGACTTGGGGGAACAAAAGTGAAGATGTAACATGTTTTCTGTGGGCAGGTGAAAGATTTGGAGACACATCTTCAGCGGCTCAAGTCAGACCTCCACAACTGTGTTGGCTTCATCCAGGAGCCGAGGAAACTCAAGGACAGCGTGCAGATGATGTATTCCCGCTACGCATCACAGGCTGATGGGGTGAGCGGTTCATTTACTGTTGTAGATGCTGAGAGTTCATGGCACCAACAGTCGCACACTGTAAGAGTACAGGCTTTAATTCCAGCTGGGCTCATTCTTGCTTCCATCCTACTCATGAACACACAGACAAATTGCCAACTGCAGCAATCAGGCATTTTTATCTTCGCTCTTTATCCTGCTGACCTATTTTTTTCTTCTGCGTGTCTTTTGGATCACTTTTACTCACATTTTTGCAGATAGACACATCATTCTAATTTTCACATATATTCATCTCATGGGCACTGGCATTTTGCTTGTCAATACGTTACAATTATTGATATATGTAGGGCTGCAACTAATGATTATTTTCATAGTCGATTAATCGGCCTGAGAGAGCGGGGAGCGTGAGTGTGGGAGGGTTGGATGGATTCTACCCAAAGTGGGCACTACAGGAACAATAAAACATGAAATTTCTCCAATTCTCTCTGTCTTTAATGAGAAGTAACTTGGCACACAGCTTCTCCATAAGCATTGGTACAACATATTGAAGCATGATACCAATAGCGCCACCTTGTGGCCATTAATAAAACACCACCTCTCACCACACCAGTATCTCTTGAATGCATTAATTACCATTGATTTGAGGTGGTATGGTACACGTCTTGCTGAGACTCTTGGAAATGCAAATATTCTGTTTGAGAACTAATATTTATGTCCACTGTAAGAAATGCTGGGAATATGTGAACCGTGTGTGTGCTGTTTTCAAGGTGGACAAAGGCAGCGAGGAAGATATCCAGAAGGTGTTCTGTCGCCAGCTTAGTCACCTGCAGAGGACTGTTGACACTCTGAAGACAAGGCTCGCCAAATCTGCCGTGGACCACGAGAAAGTCTATGTTAAGATCATGAAGGTAAATGATCAAACATTCAGTCATTTGGGACTTGAGCCTTGTGTTTCTTAAGATCACTGATACAATTAATCTGTTCTGCAGGAGAACGTGACTCTGATCACTGAGATCAATGAGCTGCGTTCAGAGCTGCGTTCAGCGAGGATTCAGGTAAAAGAGCACAAAGCTCAGCTGGCCACGTTAAAGAAGTCCAACAAGTCACGTCCAAACTCAGTGGACGGAGCCAAAAAGGAGCCCAAATAAGGATGAGGATAAAATTAAATTAAATGATAGAAATTAAGTCAAAATGTCAAGAATAAGCTTGTATGAAATTTTTATTTTATTTTATTTTTTACAAAACTACTAGTTTGTCTTAAATTTCGTAAATGCTTTCTAAGATGATTTTGAAGCATTTTTTCCACAACAAGAACCATAAATTCCTTATTTTATCACATACTTACCATGAAGACATTCAGATGATATTAAATATATTTGTATTAAAATCACTCTTGTTTTCCTCTGAACATTTATTTATTCACCATGAACACTGACACGTCCTCCACCAGCAGCTCTGAGGATTTATTTTGGATTTCTAGCGTCATGTTATTGGACTAAGACCAAAAATAGTTTGAACTTCTTCCCTCAGTGGAACTAAACCACTCGAGCTGCAACAATTAATGAGTATGAGTAATTGACCATTAAACTGATCACTAACTACTTGATGCTACTTCTCCAAATGTCCAAATTCTGTTATTTCAGCTTCTCAAATGTGTTGTTATGTTTTATAGTTTCTTTACTCCTCTAAGACAGTAAACTAAATATTTTTGGGTTGTGGACACAACAAGATATCTGATGACACGTTTTTTTGTTGTTGTTTTTTTTACCATTTTCTGACACTTTATGGACCAAACTACCAGTTGATAAGAAAGAAAAGGAAAAGAAAAAGAAAATAATCAAACCATTAAACAATAATTAAAATAATCATCAGTTGCAGCCCACTCAAAGACATTGATTCAGTTATGATGGCCTTACTTTGAACATTGAAACTGTTACTTATGAATGTATATTAAGCACATGGAAAAGTGTCCCCCTGGTATTCTGGCTTCTTCCTGTTTCAAACTATCATCATTACATCAGTTGTCATAAATCTGTTATCGCTTGACCTCTAATATTTGACCAGTTTTTAAAGATTTATGTCTGTCTGAACAAATGTGACAGACAGGGTAAGGAAGTTAGAAAGTGTTGAGAGATGAAGTAACATATTCTTGGTCTTGTCATGGGATCTATGGAAAATAATAAAAATACAGAATACCACCAGCCTTATGCTTTAACACCAGAGCAGCTGAGGTGGTCTTTTTGACTGTTTTCAAATTTATATGTGCAATAAATTTCTTCAATTAACAATACGATGCTGCTGGTACCTGAGTGTTTGTATTTTCATTTAGAATGTTTTTGTATATTGACACTAAAGCAAAGAAACTGTGATAATTTTTCCATACCATAGGCCATAGGTGGTTATATTGATCACATGGAAATTGCCGCTGTCACATTGTTACTTTTTTCATAGCTGGAGATGCATCTTGGTTGCTTAGCAACCATCATTGTCTGTCAATAAAACTTAACAAGTGGTCTTGATTTACAGTTTCCTGACAATAAAATACAAACAATTAATTAGACTCAATTATCTCAAAATAAAGGAGACCAGGGACTCATTTCCAGCCCTTTCCCACAGGCTGATTATTTTTGTGATGGTTCTAGGTGGAAATGTATTATTAATGTTAAAATGTTTATAATCAGGAAAATACATTAAACGGATTAAAATACATTTAACTGTTTCTCGTTCTGAGTAATTCCAGATTAATCTAAAATTTGTATTAGATCACTGATGGTTATTATCCTACAGATAAATACTGCTGTGAATACATGCAACCATTACTGTTAACTACATGCAATGTCATGCATGTTGATAATATGTGTATAATATATGAATACATTTTCCTTTTTTTTAATTTCATTTTTTAAAAGATAAACTAACGATAAATGCATTTTTCTCTGTGGTATATATCATGAGAGATACTGGAGTTTAGGACAAAGGTGAAAATAATCGCTTATGGTTGTTCTAGTAGTTATGAAATTCAGCCACTTCTAGTGTTCAGGGGTGCTACAGCCCCTTAGGTGTCTTTTTACTGTGTCTATATGAGGCTTTTACAGCATTCAGAATCAGAACAGACAACAATTTTATAATGTTGTTTCATTGTACTGGACTACTCAGGTTATAGAGGTTTTGGAAAAGCAGGTTCAGTCACGACTGATCACAGAACTATACAAAAACGTATAATCCCTGGGCCACACTGGTGAGCTGCACACAGTTTGGACAGATCAGATTTATTAGCTAATGATGATAGAGGCTTTTTTTTTTTAAATATACAACTTGTCAACATTTAATACATTTAATAGTAAAGGTGAAGAGGCAACAAAAGGTTAGAACAGTGGAAACACAACATAGAAGCAACACAACAGAGTAATAGAATGACAAACATAAAACGATCAGTTTAAAAGTTTGCAGACATCTTGGGGACGTCACGTTTCAGGTCGACGACGTGCGTCTCGATCCTCCTGTGCAGCTCGTCTATTGAAGTGGACAGGGTGTCATACAGAGCCTGGACACAGTGAAGACAAACATGTTGGTGTCAGTCAGGAACACGTGTTGGCAGAGTGGCAGACATGCAGAAGGTGATGGTACCTGAGCTTTCTGCGTCTCTTTGCTGCACACGTCTCTCAGGCTCTGGATCTTGGCCCTCAGCTGCTTCGTCTCTCTGGAGATCTCCTGGATCTTCTCGGCCATCTCCTCGCGCTTCTGATGGATCTGGTTACACTGCCTGGAGAACAATTTGACTATTACCATTAAAAATGTTAAGACTGTCAAATTCTCTCTATTGATCAGATTTCCAGCTCTGTAAACTCCAGGACATTGTAGTAATGAGCAGTAGTGAATCATGTTGTGTGTCTTTGGTGTCAAATACCCCAGGACGTCTTGTACATGCTGCTCCTTCATCTCTCTCTTCTTCTGCCTGCGGATGTTCTGTTTGGACTCTTTGTCCAGCTTCATGGCCAGAGCTCTCTTCAGCTGGCCCTCCTCGATGCCCAGGTTCTTCAGCTCTTTCTGCTTCTTCTCATACTGAGCCATCAGCTCCTGGTACTGAACACACACACACACACACACACACACAGATTTACCAGCACATACTGATGGAAGAGAAGTCTGTTTTTGAATATTAGTTGATATAACGCAATCTGTAGGTTTTTTACTGATCCATACGGTGCTTACTGTAGGGCAGATGTGTTCATACTAGGGCTGCAA
The DNA here is from genome assembly GCA_027495735.1 of Lutjanus campechanus. NCBI lineage: Eukaryota > Metazoa > Chordata > Actinopteri > Lutjaniformes > Lutjanidae > Lutjanus > Lutjanus campechanus. Next base: position 7,835 of record JAJHUR010133295.1, on the reverse strand, counting down.
TGACCAATTGATTATTAAATTGATTGCCAACTATTTAGATAATTGATTCTTCATTCCGAGTCATTTTTTAAATAAAAAATGACCAAACTGATTTCAGCTTTGCAAATATTCACATTTTTTCTGGTGTCTTAAGTCCTCTTATGACAGTAAACTGAATATCTTTGTGTTTTGGACATAATGATAAATTTGAGGATGTCAATTTGGAAAATACTTGACAGATTAATCTATGATGAAAATAATGACTGGCTGCAGCCCTAGCTCGTACCTCCTCCTGCCGCTGCTTGGTGTCGTTCATGTGGCTCTCCAGGTCCTGCAGCAGGTGATACATCTGCTGGATCTCAGCCTCAGTGTGAGTCACTCCCTGCACCATGTTCTGCAGCTCCACCACACGCTCGTCCGTCTCTTCCTGAAATCAGTGACGTCGATCGTAAATATCACATCAGCACATATCGGTCTGCCCTCATTTCAGAACAGCGTCTGTTCTTCTACTCACGATGGAGTGCTTGATGTTCTTGACGTTCTCCCTCATCTTCTCCATCTGACTCTTCAGCTCCTCAGGAGACTCCACGATCTGAGACTTGAGTTTGCCGATGTCTTCCTTCAGGTTGCTGACGTCCAACTTCATCTGGGCCTAACACACACACACACACACACACACACCATTTCAATGAAAGACCTCGACTCTTAAGGTGTGTGGGTTTGACTGATTTTCCTGAGGACGTTTGGGACATTACGCCACAGTAACGCATAATATTGTTCTCATATTTCCACCACAGTCACTTACCAGTTTCTGAGTTTTCTCTGCGATGGTGGTTCTCCACTCTGTGATGATGTCGTTTTTAGCATTCTGAAAGCAGATTCAGTTATTTCGCTTAGCAGCACACGCAACAACAGCTTCTATTACTCCGATTGTTTGATTAGCACGTACCACTTCCTGACACTCATGCATGGTGGTGGTTTGCAGCTCAGCGAGAGCAGCTGCCAGCTCGTCAGCCTCGGCCTGCTGCTCCGGTGGGATGGTCCTGAACGAGGACAAGAAAGAGCAGGTAATGTGCAAAATCAGAGGACGTGCATCTCATTATGTTCTGATTAATTAAATAGTAAAAAATGTCCATTGAACGTTCACAGAGTCCAGGAAGGTATCTTCATTACATTTAAAATTATATCAAATAGCAAAAAAGGCAGCTAAACATCACATTAAATAAGCTGGAAGCATCAATATACCAAACAACAACACAGTTAATCAAAGACTTACGTCAGGATCTCAATCTTCCTCTCTGCTTCCAAATTGAATTTGGTGTAAGCCTGCAGCCGGTCCATGTCTGCCCTCTGACGACAGAGAGAAAGAGCAAATATTACAAAATCTGCAACTCCAAACACACACACACACAAATCTGGAATCTTCCACCTGTGTGGATCAGTCCAACATACATATTTGGCCTGCTTGTCCAAGATCATGTCCATCCTCTGTTTCCTGAAGTGAAGAAAGTTCAAGATGGCACTCAGAATAGTCAGAGTCCTCTGTTTCTCTGGGAAAGAAGAACAAGAACTGTGTTATCCAGGGCCGGTTCATCAGGGTGTGCAAATATGTGAAGTAGTTTTTTAGTAAAAACACTGGACAGATAAAAACATAGGCTTACTTGGAGCTAGAAGGTCATTGAGTGAAAAATCATACACCATGCACATAGGAAGAAACTGCCGCCTGAAAAAGATGACACACAGTGTTTTTAAAAATATATGTACTGTGTCATGAAAGAGACACATCTTATTTAAAATCTTGTTATCATAAATCATCAGATCTTTCATTCTGTGGCAGGCAGTTGGTCCATATTGTGTTAAATCCAGGAGTGAAAACAAGAGAACTCACATGCGGTTGTAGACACTCATGATAGCGGTCGCTCCCTCATGATATGCTGGATACTGGATGTTCTCCAACAGTGGAACCTTTGGGGGGAAGAGTACAACTCTATCTGTGACATAATGTACTACCACACGATTCCCTCGTAAAAATTAGGTGTCAGAAGTGACACTATGATGCCAAATAGAAGGAATGCATGAGATGGCTCAGTATAATTTAAACCTACAGTAAAATCATGAACTGATACACGGGCTTTGATGTAAAAAGGTTAATGTTACCTGTCTGACGCAGTACTTACCATGGAGTGACACTCAGGTCTGAAACGAAACAACAGATGCAACACTCTCATGTACAACGTTTGAACTGCCTCAGGCTGTAAGAGAGAATATGTGAGCACGATGTTAATGATTTGCAGTTTATCTGACAAGTAAGGTTGTCAAAACTATCAATACTTGGATACTTTTTTGATACTCCATCTTTAAAACTATACAATATCTGTTCAGTTAGTTTGTTTCATAGTATCAAAAGTAGTGAAGCTATAAAAAAAAAATCCTCCAAGTGCTCACTGAAGACCTCAGTTCAGTTCAGTCTTTATTGTCCTGCCTGAAATTTGGCTTGCAGATAACCCAAACAGTGATCAGTGACTTTTTCTGTATAGCACAGTATGCAGGTTCTTAATGCAAAGAGTTATTGAATTTTGTCTGCCAAAGGCGTTTTCTTTTTGCCATGGTATCAAAAGAGGTATTGAGTATATATATTTTTTAATACTAGTATTGTATTAAATGTTGAAATTATGTTATTGTGACAACATTAGTGCCTATGATCAAGTACTTATTGTATTTCAGTATTTTAAGCATCATACACATCATTAGTACTGACTTGACAACTGCAATAACTTTCTTTCCTTGTGTGTACTGTATGATTAATCATGCAAGGGATGATTTTTCTTCTTTTAATGTGATGCACCTTCCTCAAAATATGTCATCTTTGAAGAAAATGCCGCTGCAGAAATTGACAGCATGCTACCAATAATGATAGTTTCATTTTAAAATACAATGTAGATTTAATAATGAACTCGTGAGCTGTGGAGATCTGATCACTCTGACAGATTGTCTGACCTGACACAGATGTTTTCATTTTGAATGCGATATGAACCCCATGTTAGTGACGTTAGTATACGTGTTATAGGTTTTGCATTTTGAAAATGAGCCACAAATATTCATAAATTACTGTAAAATAGACTTTAAAATTGTAATCCTTACAACTAGCTGGTCCTGTTTACTCATTAAAGGTATCGAATCGTAACCTAGAGGGTTAACTTGCAGGTTATTTGCCTTTGCTGAGAATCACAGCAAAGTTAAATCATCAAATTCTTGACTCTTTGGCACAGCTAATAGACGTCGATGCACATCATCAGTTCGGTATCGTCTCTCGCACCATTAGCTATAATTTAGCAATCAAGTCCACCGGGTACTTTTGCTACTTTTTTGGCAAACCGTTAACACGTAAACACTAGATGTCAGTTACCGTCGGAGTAGGAGCCAGGTCGCTCTTGGTGAAATGTTTCGCTTCTTGGCCGGTGAGAACTTCTGTTCGGTAAAAGTTCACTATATCATCCGCAGTGTAGATAGGGAAGGTATTTTCAGACATTGTGGCAAATTTATTGCCGAGTAAAAACAGGAAAAACACAGAAAACGATTTCTGTTTCAACGACGATACAAAATTGGCGCCTTAAAATGACTTCCTTGTTGATTTCTAGACGGCGTGTCTGATTGGTCAGTTTATGCTTCTTCTTCTTCTTCTGGTTTAACGGCGGTTGGCATCCAGCTTATTGGTGCATTACCGCCACCTTCTGTTCCGGAGTGTGGACCAAACAGCAGACTTACAGACTTATTTCTTTACCTGACTAGATCAAAAACAATATTATACACATAATATATTAAAAGAAATAATAATAAAAAAATATATTTTAAACTCTCCACACCCATGTCAACTACAACCCCCCTATTCTTTTATCCCTGCTTATCCATCAAATTCTATCATAAACCCCTGTCCCCCTTAAGAACTCTATCAGTGCCCTAACCTGTGCCCTCTCCCCCATACTTAGCAATCCTTTTAATGTAAATTCCTGTATCCCTAAGTCCCTCATCTTTTTCATCATCTCCTCTCTCTGCACCTCATACCTCCTACACCTCAGAACTACATGCTCCACTGACTCCTCCTCCTCCTGACACCCCCTCACACAGGCCTGTCTGGTGCTTCCCTATCAGTTTCAATGTTTTATTTAGTACACTATGCCCCAACCTTAACCTTGTCAACTCCTCTCTCCTGTATCCAAGTTTATTCTTCTTCTGCTGTGAAAGAAAAAGGATGATATGCGTACGC
>JAJHUR010133294.1:4437-17542 GCA_027495735.1 Lutjanus campechanus | reverse complement strand
GAGCGAGCTCGTATGTTGGCGCGATGCAAAGGCACTGAAAGAACCAAACAGATTTTTTGAACGTGAACGCTGGTACGGAGTTCTTTTAGTGCCAGCACAAGTTCAATCTGAGTTTTTAAGGGTTCTAACTGAATATTTTATGCAAAGTTTGAGATTGTATTTCACAGACTGAAACTGAATCTAATGGTCTGAAATTGAATTTTACTCGTATTACTTTCAATTTTGGTGGCGTTTCAAATATAGTTCGCAAATTCTGTTTCTCTAAATTTAGTTTAATCTCAGAGGGACTCATTCAGGCAGCGGCATCCATATACATCTACAAACGCTGATTTATAGTCTGCCAGTAAAACCAAGAGAGGGAAAATAAGAACTCCTTTCACAGGATTTCAAACCAATGTTAAAGGTGCTGCTGCCACCTGCTGCACCAGAGTTTGTGACATCCAGACTTTTAAAAAGGAGCTGGAGAGTCCCTGGATGAGTCCGTCTGTTCTGAAACTGAATTTTGAGAAACTGAATTTGGAACTCAAAAATACAACAAACAAAATAAAAATACTATTTCAAGTTTTGCATACAAGATTCAGTTTGAAAATTTAAACTGTAAATTCAGATTCCACTTGTGCTGGCATGAAGATAACTCCGTACGGTGTCTGGCTCCACAGATAACAGGACGTGCTCACCTGGGGCCACTTGTTGGCTGGGTTTACATGGCTGAGCATGGCCAGAGAAAACGCAGCGGTCTTACCGGTGCCAGACTGTGACTGAGCGATCAGATTCTGAGGCCTGGAGCCAGAGAAAACACACAAAGAAGTGTTAAAAAACAACAACAAATAAATAAATAAATAAATCGCAGACAAACCTGATGTGAGAGACTTGTAGAACTACTGCAATGAGTCTTTGGCTCAAGCTGAATCAGTCTATCAGCAGAAAATTAATCAGAAACTATTATAATAATTGTTAAGTCATTTTTCAAACAAGTTCAGTTCAGTTCAGTTTTTACTGTCCTGCCTGAAATGTGGGTTAAAGTGAAACCAGACAGTGTTCAGTGACTTTTTCTGTACCAGCACCAGCACTTATCCTATCAGTGTGCATAAGACTGTCCTCTTCTTGTCCTGGTATTTAGGGAGACATCGAATATCTTTACTGAATCAAAATTTTAAATTCTGGCGTTGTGACAAGCCAGTATTCCAAAATGCTGAGAGTTAAATTTAAAGTGCTACAAGGGAGAGAAGAGCAGCAAATCCTCACATTTGGGAAACTTGAATAAGAAAATATTTGGTATTTTTCCAAGATATACAACTAAAACTATTACTGACAATAAATTTTCTAGAGCCCAGTGTGATGGTGCCAAATCAATATTCTAACATGAAAAGATATTACATTTTAATGACACAAAGCAGAAAAGAGCAAAAAGATTTGAGAACTTTGTTTGATAAATTACTTAGTTATCAAGCAGATGATTCATTTTCTGTCCATGATAAATTGATTATTTGTGTCAGAAGTACTTCAAAAGACCAAAGATGAACTCACGGCTGTGCCAACATCATGGGCAGAGCGTTCTCCTGGATCCTGGATGGTCTGTTGAAACCCATGTTGTACACACCCTTCAGCAGCTCGGGTTTCCTATTGATCATCAGGTCAAAATAACAAGAATTAAGTGTTAGAGGAGGAGGGAAAATATACACGGTGTTTCTGCAGGTTTCTACAAGTTAGATTTAATCCTCTTTGGGACCATTATGGACACAATTAAATAACTATTTCATGTCCATACTGGCTAAAAAGTACGAAGGATATGAAGGAAAAACAAAGTCCCAGAACATTACCAGGCTGGACTTGGGTGATTCTCCTGATGTCAATACGTTAACAATCAATTTTAAGACATATTGGATGTTATACTTCTTAAGGACCTGCAGAAACCCAGCAAATGTGTTCACGTAGTTGAGAGTCAAAACTCACAGCCTCAGCTCCTCAAACGTCTTCACAGAGTACAGAGGAGAGGTGGGGTCCCGCTGCAGAACCTCCACCTGGTTTCTGTTCCGCACCAGAGAGCGACGGATCAGTTTATTCAGCAGGGACTGCTCAGCCAGGTCCACTTTGTCCACGTCTTTTCTCCAGCTTCCATTTTCACTCTTCTCCGGCGGCATTATGTTTCCTGCGCGGGAGGAAAACAACAACAAAGTCCATCACATGTGGAGTCACACACAAGAAAAGAATAAATCTGAATACAAATATATTCAGTTTAATATGATGATAAACAGATTAAATCAGGGAATCTCCATATTTGAGGGACTGAAAACAGCATTTTCTGCCATCATCTTCTCTTTTTTGGTAAATTTACGAGCCTCACATGGCATTTTATTTGCAATCTATATTACTGAGCCCTGCCGGTGGCTCTGTAAATGGTTTGTTTGGCTTAAGAAAGAGAAAAACTGTCTCAACAAACTTAGGGCTGCAACTGATGATTATTTTCTCGATCAATCAACTAGTTCTCCGGTCTATAAAATGTCAGAAAATGGTGAAAAATGTTGATCAGTGAGTGGCTGAACCCAACATGACGTCCACAAACGTCTTGTTTTGCCCACAAAAGCAAAAGCTGATATTAATATTTCCACATTTATTTTATTTACTAGTTCATTTTTTTTTATTTATTCCTCTTTATATTTCCACATGTAGTATTTTTTATTCTTTTACAAAATGGAAACAAACAAACAATCCCTCTGTAAACTGAATATCTTTGAGTTGTGGACAAACGTTCTGTCAGGCTTTAGGAAAAACAGTAAACCAATCAACTAATTGATTAATAAAAAATAATCAACAGATTCATTGACAATGAAAAATAATTGTTAGTTGCAGTCCTAAATTGCCATATGTGTATGTATATATTAGGGATGACAACAATTAATCAATGATGAATAAAGAATTTGATCAATCATGTAAAATTGAATCGATCTACTATCAAATAAACGTCTGGAATATGTTGCTCTTTATTTTTCATCAGCCACACTCTTAGAACTAAGGGTTCCAAAAGGATTCCTCCTCGACGGCTGTGGTTCTGCGGAACCCTTTTTGGATGAAAGGGTTTGTCAAAGGTTCTTTGTAAGATAAAGGGTTCCATTAAGAACCCTTTTCATCCAAAGAACCTTTTTAGGAAGAGAGACTGTTGAAATCTTTGAAGGAAGAACAGGTAGACTCCCCTGCAGGTGGTCTACATAAAACCCTTGGAATATGAAAAGTTCTCAGTAGAACTTCCTGAGTGTGTTCTAGATAAAAACCTTGGAATATAAAAAGGTTCTCATTAGAACCTCCTGAGTGTGTTCTGAATAAAGCCCTTGGAATATAAAAAAAGGTTCTCAGTAGAACCCACTGCTTGGATTCTTGTTAGCACTCTTAGCAAGGTAGAATGTTTCTGATAGAACCTCCAGAAAGGGTTCTACTTGGAACCATTTCACCATAAAAGGGTTCTCCATAGAACCTCTGACAGGTGGTTCAAGGTGAAAACTTTCACAGATAGTTCTAGATGGGTTCTGAGTAGAATTCTTTCTAGAAGAAAGTAGAAGTTTTAACAGAAACCAAAAATGGTTCTCCTGTAGGGACAAGCTGAAAAACCCTATATGGTTCTAGTTAGAACCTTTATTTCTAAGGGTGTAAGGTGCAACATGTTGCTGTGGAAATAAAACTTTTATTGAGGGGAAAAACTGCATTTAGTATTGTTTGGTATATGCAAGATTGACTGATTTTGTAAGTATGATTAATTGATTGTTAATTTTACCAGTGGAACAATTAAGGAACTAGTGTTCAATTTGCAACCCAAGTATATGTGTGCGTATGTATACATACAATTACTCTTTTAAGACGATATTTTGTTATGTGTCTTAACATTTCCACAGTTATTTATTCCTCTTTATATTTCCACGTGTATTTTTTTAATCTTTTACTTTTTTTTTTTTACTTTTTTTTTTTGTGGCACTCCCGTGGCTCCATATTCACACACCATTACATGTAAGCGGTAAAAATTAGGGGGGCCGTGATGTTAAAATGAAATAACGATTAAATTAAGTTACCATTTATGTCTCCTCGCATGTTACGGGGACCTCGCACACGGTCCGTTTTCTTCGAGAAGTCCAACTGGTGGGAGAAAACACAGTTTATCACATTTTCTTTTGCAAAGCACCAAACTGCGTGTGTAAGTTAGCAGAGCCATGTTGGAGACGGTGACAGCAGCACATCCAGCTAACCTGCTAACGGACGATGACAGAGACAGTTTGATGGTTTTTTAAAACTCTCTCAGCCGTCCGTCACCTTTTTAAAAACTTACCTGTATGGACGGAGTTGTAGCTTCTTGAACATCGACTGCAACCGCCCACGAGTCCTGGGACATTTTCAAACATTCACCGTTTGATTGATTTCGAGACAAACAACCACTTTTGTCAGAAAAAGTTTGATGTCAGCGTGAATGATGTGCGTGACAGTGAAGTGACGCGGTGTCGCTGTCCCGACCTGACCAACCGCAACCCGCTGGACCACACCACTGATGCTGCCTTCAGGCGCGTCGGAAATGTCACCATTTAAAGACTTTCAATCAATTAAAGTGGTAAATAGCCAACAAATAAAAGGCTACCTGTGATTTTAAAAGGAAAGTAACAACTTCATAATTAATATATTAATCGCCAACCATTTTCATGTCGCAATTCAAAGACTTTCAACCGGTCAAAGTGGCAAATAGTCAATAAATACACAACTACTGCTTAATTTAAAACGAACCCTCCATAAAACGGAAGAGAAAGAATTTTGAAAGTTATTTATGCGACTACAAAACAGAGTACCCGAGTGTGTGTCATTAGATCAACATTAGAATACGTAAAAGAATACGTAAAGTTACATTTACGAGGTTTTTGAGGAATTCATGAAGGCACCCTCTTTGTACAGTTAACCTGCTGACACACCCATCGCACGTGATCTACACACTACTACATAATGAGGTATTTTACCAGTTATATCATATTTATGAAAAGTGATTTTTTTTTAAAAACTAACTGCATTAGAGTTTCAACAATTAACAAATTTGTCATTGGTCTCCCAGTGTGTTTTATTTTGTAAGTTTGAACCTTTGAAAATGATGATCTGAAACCTGGTGCACATATCTTGGGGGAAAAGTGCAGATACTTCAAAAGGGTGAATGTTAATTTGGAAACTTTTGCACCCATATTGCAGATGTCTTTCTTGTCTTTCAGTTCCAATGCCCCCTTTGAAGAGATCAACACACACACAATTACGAGCTTGCAAGTCAAATGATATCTGCCAGCATCTGCACACTGGTTTTCAGATCACCGTTTACATGGTTTCAAATCTGCAAAACAAAATCCACTGGGAGAACAGTTGCACATTTTCAACAAAATGTGTTGGATGGAGAAACACTGCAAAGTGCAGTAGGAAGAGAAACTCAGATACAAGATGCCTGCAGAGATTTGTTTTTTTCAGCTGAGCAAAACATTTTACAAGCCCTCAAAACTTTTCAATCCCATAAAACTTTTTTTTTTCTAATTGGATTTAAAGGGATAGTTCACCTAAAAATGAAAATTCAATCATTATCTCCTCACGCACATGCCGACTGAAGGTTGGATTTATTCTGTTTGTCTGCAAAACGCTGCTGGAGTTTCACGGGAAAACAGCGTCAAACTATAGAAGTGAATGGTGACCAGTTTTCAAATGTAAGAAAACAACAGGAATGAAAACATAAAACATCTTCATACTGCTTGTCCGGTGTAATCCAAGTTTCCTAAAGCCCGGACATGCCAAGTTGACTTGAAAGACGTCATTTACACCATGTTTTCAGCCTACATCTTCACTGTAGATCCTCATCTTGGAGCCACGTCCGTGTGCACTTGCACATTGTCTGAACTGTGTGTGTGTGGTGTGACGGTGTGCAAATGGGATGTCCGGGCCTTTATGAGACTTAGATCACACCAGATGAGCAGTATGAAGACATTTTATGTTTTTCATCCAGTTGTTTTTTATGTTCGAAAACTGGTCACCATTCACTTCCATTGTTTGGGAGATTCCGCAACACTGTTTTCCTGTGAAACTCCAGCAGCGTTTTGCAGACAAACAGAATAAATCCGACCTTCAGTCGGCATGTGCGTGAGTAGATAATGACTGAATTTTTCATTTTTGGGTGAACTATCCCATTAATATACTGGAACATGACATATAATTAGTGGCTGTTTTCTAGTGCCGCCTAGTAGAGACAGGAAGTGACATCAAACTCCTTCCTGCAGTGTCCAAATTATGTGACAATTCAGAGCTTTGTCGACCGCTCAGCGTTCGGTGACGGGGTCACGGCCGCTGCACGTCCCGATGGATGCAACTCTAATTAACGAGAAACGATCCAACAAAAACTCAAGTTAAAGGCCGGAATAGAAGCAAGTATTTAAACTTAACATGTTTTCTTAATTTCTACCGGCATGCCACAGTCATTTTATGATTTATTACAGTAAATATTTTTCAGATTTCCCTTAATGAAAATAATCTAGTTGCAGCCTGATACTTCAAACTCACTTAAACAAAACCATTTAAGTCTTAATTTGGTTTTAAGCTTCCTATTATATGGTTGTTATGAGAGAGCGAGTGACTGAGCGTGAGTGTGTGTCGGTGTGAGACTGTGTGTGAGAGAAACAGATAGACAGCGAAGGGGGGGAAGGAGGGAAGGAGGTGTACAGAGTTTTATTGGCTGCAGGTTGATTCAATTTGGAGGCGGATGTTGAGCTTCAGCCAACCCACCCCCGCCCACACACACTCACTCACACACACACACACACACTCACAGACACGATCTACATGTCCGCGACTATCAAAATGACTTAATAAACACACATTAATTGTCATGGTAACCTTGCGAGAAAACAGATGGATCAAACCGAGTGATCACAAACACACAGAGACGGCCAAAACACCCACATTGGATTTAAAACATTAAGAGCTTTCCAATCACACAAGATGGAGAGATTAGAGGTGATATGAGTGGGTGGGGTGGGGGGCATGTAGTGCACCCTCACCTACCCATCTGTCCCTCCAAACCTGACAGTACATGTCATCTTCTCTGATCCTGAGCTAATAAAAAGGATACCTGAATGGTTCCTGTTGTCATCGGTGTCAGGGTGGGCTGGAGTGAGTGGGTGGTGCTGATGCTTTGAATGCGCATCTCATGGGAAAGGGGGGGATGTGTAGTGGAAGGACTGGACCCTCCGTCTCATCCCCCCATCCCTCTCTCTCTCTCTCTCTCTCTCTCATATCCCTCCAACTCCAGCATCCACAGGGAGGAGGAGGACGAGGGGGAGGAGGAGGAGGAGGAAGAGGAGGAGAATAAATGAGTTTTTGCAACCACATGTTGCTGTGCTTGATTGAACTGCAGCAGCAACAGCAGCTTCTGCCTCCACCTTTCCCTCTCTTCTTCTTCTTCTTCTTTTGCATTGTGCGCCTAACTAACGATGTGGCCGCTGCATCTGTAGCTTCTACCACCTGTGGCAGCAGTCCTATTCCCTCTACGCCACAGACCAGAGAGAGAACAAAAAGAAGGGGAGCTGAGAGAGGTCGGAGAGGAGGAGGAGGAGGAGGAGAAGGAGGAGGATATCTTTCATGATAAGTGGACTTGTGACAGAGAGAGATCCTCGCTGCTGCTGACACAAATGAAAGGTAAGATAATGAGAGCTCATATTAGATGCTTTTTAATACCGCCGTGTGTCTTTTTTTTTAATCATGCGTAAATTAAACATGCCTGTCATTTCTGTGGAAATTAAGAAAAAAAGGTCGAGCGGTCAGAGGATTCAAACTGCCAGTGATGCATCTTGATTTGTTCACTGTAGATGAGAAATCCAGACTCTGTAGCCCAACAGGTGGTTTAGCACAGCATCTGCTCACTGTTTTGACACTAATGAGTGCAGAGGAGTGTGGCAACGCTGATAGAAAATGTTGAGAGTTGATGGTTTGCTGGTCTTTTAACGAACCCAAGAGGGAAGCAGGGTGACTCATGTGAGTGAGTGAAGCATCCTGGGACTGCCACTTTTAACACTAATTACTATAAACTGAGGGACCGTAAAGAAGAGGAAGCCTTGGAGGAAAAACGTGCCATGCAATTCCTTTGAAAAATGTAGTTTATTAAAGCTAACTTATAACCTTTTGTGTTAGGGAGATCTTTCATTTTGCATGCATTTGTAATTATGCATTGATGTTCAGTGTCTTATGTTGCAAAAGCAGTGGGATTAGGAGTTTTTTCTTTCATTCAGTCTTTGTTTTCTTCACCTGCATGAGAAGATTGTCTCTGAAGATGGTTTAACAGATGTATTCCTCTCAAACTGACTGGACACATGATGGCACTGTTGAGACAGACATCCAAATAGCCTGTAATTACATCTGTATGACCTTTTCCTGGCCATAAATCACCGTATGGTGCCTAAAACCCCGCTTTGACTATTACAAAGACTGATTGATTTTGTTATTGATTCTGAAGGGCTCCCTGTGCAGCCAGAGAGTGTGAAACTTGTGCCTCCAGTTGAATCTGTTTACATTTTTCTAGGTGACAGTATGATTTTGTGGTTCACGTGAAAGGAAAGAGATCGTCTGGCGTTTTTTTTAATTGCAATCAGCCTCAGTGTCAGAAATGAAGCCACACTTGAAAAGACGTTACTGGTCAGTCTGCTGGCAAACAAGCAAGCAAGCAAGCAGAGCTGTCTCTATGGAAATTGCTTTCGTCATAACACTTCCTATCAAGCCTGTGCCGGGGCTCTGGTCGTGCAGCAGACACAGACCCTTGACAGCACATAACCAAGATTGCTGGTGGAGGAGACGACATTAACAATGAAACACGGCCCCCCCGAAGCAGCAGATAATTTTATTGTGTAACTTACACAATTAGCGGCGCTGCATTCCTCCTGAGCATTTATCTTAATATATCTTAAGTTTCTGTTTTTCACCTCCTCACATGGCACTAAAGGCTGTTTTTTTTTGTGTTTTTTTTGGTTGTTGGTGTGTTGAGATGATGATACCAACCTGAATTTGTTTTATTGCTGTGACCTTTATCTCTTGGTTTTCATATCATATCGTTAAAGATTATTGAGGTCGCAGAATTTATAAAACTAGCTGCAATGAACTGACATCTAAATGGCTGCTTTCATCTGGGATCCTGCTGTGTGTTTGATGTTATTGCTGAGGGACAAATGTGGTAAAAAAGGTGAAAAAAAAAATACAGCTATGCTGCTACTGAGCTCCATATTGCCTACAGAGGCGAAGCAATTAGTCATAATCACTTGAATAAAGCTCTTTTCCTTCAGGGGCCTCTTTTCTATCACTGAGTAATGACAACCATGTACCATGCTGTGTTATTACAGTATTACAGCACGATACAGTACAATATTGCATTATAACAGCACAGAACTACTGATAAACTGCACACATAGCCCAAATAGTGAACATTACTGCACAAAGTCTGTGTAAAATGAGTGATTTGGATGAATCATGAGCAGATTATTTCTTGTGAATATTGCATCAGAAATTTTTAGGGATTTTTTTTATTCAAATCTCTAACTGTGTGTGTATTTAAAAAATGTTTTAACAATCATCCAAATTGCTTGGTCCGTTACAGCTATTCCCAATCGTAAGAATGCTACGTCCCAGTTTGAAATGTGAAAATGTTCTGCAGCCGACGTAAACCTTTAATCACAACTCTGGTCAGCACACGAGACTGATCGTACCAATGATGAGGCGAGATATACGATACGTTAACACCTGTTAAATTAGATTTTTTTTAAAAAGGAAGATTTAACACATAATTTAAATCACATGGCTTTGAAAGTTAATATTAGTTTTAGTTTAAATATTTTGTAAACTTACAAATTTGAAACTTCTATATTTGAGCTGTCATGGTCTACTTGCAGTACCTTCATTGACCATGAGGGGGCCGGGGCCCACACTTTAGGAATCATTGTTCTATAGACCCTTTTACAGTTTGTAAATAATGAGAAAGCTGCGCGCACATCTTGGCACCGGAAGTACGGCGGACCACAACAGCTTGTCAATGGGCCGCTGCAAACACGAGCAGTTTTAATCGCGTTCTCAGTCTAATCAACACGTTTAATAGCTTTGCAGCCATAGACGCCACCAATTGCTCTGAAACGGTCACAATCTTTCGGAAGTTTGAGCAACTTATATCGACCACTGGAATATCAATTCTGAAGTATCAATAAATAGAATATTCACAAAGTCATAAAATCACTTTTAATGACAGTGGTGCAAATCATATGCCCCCTGCCTCAAGCAAGCTCAACAAATACTACCAAATTTAGCCATTTAGCACCTGTTAGCTAGAGCAACAACAATGCTAAATTCATTCTGAATAGATGTAAAAACACATAAACAGAAGCTAAGATCACCTTTTAATTATTGGGTTTAACAAAGTTGCACATGCTACTCACAGTACAAGATATTTTTCCTACAGTGGCTAACTTGCTAACTAGCTAGGTGGGATTGTGAGCTGGGTTTACTCAACATCAAAGTGAAGAATGAGTGTTAACAGCAATAGCTAGCATTAGCTAGTTAATTCGAGTTTCCTCGGCAGTGTTTTGATTCTAAAAACTGTTTTCAGAGAAAGATACTCTGCGAAGATCAAAAAGAAAGTGTTTTTCTGTGGTTGCACAAGCTAACAGGAGCTAGCTGTCAATGCAGTACAATGAGTAATAATCCAAACTCATAAGTTGGCCGAGCTAGTTAGCAGACGTGTGTGAGCAGCTTTGTTAAGCTACATGAATAACAGGAGATGAAACTGTTAACTTTCTGTGTCTTTGTGTTTATTTGCAACATAAGTGAGTTGGTTGATTCAGAATATCTGCTTCTTTGTCACTTTTGTTGCTCTTGCTAACAGGAACTAGCTATAACTGACTAAATTAAGTAGCATTTGTTGAGCTTGCTAGCTTAGAGTCAATAAGGATCCTATAATGACATTTTTTAAAAATCTATTAAAACTATGATAGAAAAAGGAAATTACATTTATAATAATGAATTGAGTTTTAATAATGCAGTCAATCATGTCACAAATTGTTGTTTCATACATATATTGTACCCAGTTTATTCATAGGGAGGCCTCTGTAACAGACAAAATTACAGTGAGTAGTATGTTAGCATGTTAAAAAGAAACAATTATTTTATTTTTGCCGTTATATTTGCTGGTTATGGAGGTGGAAACTGCTGCTTTTCTCCACATGAGCCTCAAAATCAATAACGTATTAAAGTGCCCTGTAGAAACTTTAATTATGTCCCTTTTATTTATTTCAAATTAAACGCTATGCTGGTGACAGCTTCGTCTCTAACAAGTATCATTATCTAATAAGTGTCCTTTTTACATCTTTTTTTGACATGTGGCAACGAAGCAGAATCCTAAAACCAGCATCATGCCTGGACTCATTAACAAGGAGAACCGGAGCGCTCTGCCCCTCAGTGTCTCTGACATCACTTCCTGTGTCAGGGGTTACACTCTGGCACTGACAGCCTCTATGACCTATGAAAACATCGAGGACCATGCGATTGAGGGTGAGTGTGCGCGCTACAGGAGATTAATTTGTTTATTTCGGCGAGGCCTGGATGTGAACGCTACTTAAACCAACCTCATGCTCTGAAACACTGTTTTAAAATTCATATTATCGACTCAGTTTGTGTAATTGCTTGTTTGCTGCCTCTGGTTCATGCCCTTGCTTCTGTTTCTTTTTCTTCTGTCTCTCCTGCTGCCTGTTAGGGATCTTCATTTATCCACTGGAGGAAAATTCTATTGTTGTGGGGTTTGAGGCGATGATATCCAGTCAGATTATAACGCTGCAAATCAAAGACAAGGCAAAAATTGAAGACTGTTATCTGGATTGCTGCAACACATCTAATGGAGCCCTCCAGAGTGCCAGTGGTAAGGTTAAAGTTATTTAATTTTGTTATTTTAGCAAAGGAAATTACTGTTTTAATGTGAAAGGGGTCGCTTGCAGTGATGAACCACGGAGAATTAGCATCTCATTCTGTTTTATGTCCTGTGGTTCCCTCTCTCTGCTCTCATCGACCCTGTTTCCACCAGTTTTCAGTTAAAATGCTCAGATAAACTCACTGTACGCTGCTTGCTCAGCAACAAACCACAAACAAAAGTTGCTGACTTGCCGGTGGAGCATTTAGCAGCTACAGAGACAGATGTTTTCCCTCAGGAGCTGGTGGAGACCAAAAGGGAGCTAAAAAGGATAGTGACTATAGACCACTTTTCTGTTAGTGGGCAGAGCTTAGGCGGAGGCAAAACAACTCCATCGACATGTTAGCTAAAACAAGCTAGCTAGTTCACACTACCAGAAAAATACTCCTGTCCTGTCCCAGTCCCGTGACAGAGTAAAGAAAAAAATCTCCCATCCCATCCCGCTCCCATGAATCCACAGTCCACACGTCATTACACACATTTTTATATATTAAAAACAGACAAATTGTTATTATGATTCCCGCTCCTACCCGCTCCCTTTGTCTGTTTTTTCCAGTCCCGTCCCAGTCTCATGGGAATCTCGTGTCCCGCGGGATTCCTGACACAATGTCAGCCTCTAATGAATGCACGTTCACTCATTCTACGGGACTGTGATTGTTTCTCGCAAACTATCACATTAGCCAGACTGTCCGACTTGTACACGCTCACTCAGCGGATGAACAATCTTTCTACATTTGTCACATGATTGGGTGATTGAACATATAGACATATATCAGAAATGGACAATATGCGAGCCCCCCCGGAAATGAAACCTAGTGGTATGTTCAGACTGCCGCCATCACAGCTTTAGGCTACAAGTAATTTTCAGTGGAAGGTGGCGACAAGAAGCCACTGACACTTATTGCTGAGTGTTGGGCGTGACGTGGTACAAAAAAAGTTGAGCTTTTTTGAACTATTCTCAGCACTTGGCGGCAATGTGGCCGACCACATTTGGCCATTTTGTAGTTGTGTCGCTGGTAATGTGAACATACACTGATCGCCCCCTGGTGGCTGGTTGCAGTATACGTCATAAATCCTGTCACTTCAGTTTTAAGAGATTGGACATGAGCCAAACTAAAACAC
>JAJHUR010133292.1:0-21715 GCA_027495735.1 Lutjanus campechanus | reverse complement strand
CTATAAACTGATTGCAGGGAGAAACAGCGATCAGAACAGTGGGTGAGCTACAATCACTTTTAACAGGAGAGAGAGTGAGGTGCGCTGCGGTGTTCATTCATAAACTTAACTGTCTGCTGTGAAGGTGATCTGAAGACAATCAAGTCAGGCGGGCACATTTCTACATTTTCTAGAATTTCTGGTTTACAGTAAATGAGAAATGCATTTGCAGGTATAAAATAGGACAATGATATAGTTTCCTCAGTACACTGACCTGGACCGCCACAGTGTGACGTGCGTGCGCGAGCGTCAGGGGCGACAAATAGGCCTAATGGCCCGTTGTGATTGGTCCAGACCTCACATGTGATAATAGCCGATTAAGAGCTGTCTTTTTTCAAATGGAAACATTTTTGTCTCAAGGGTGTATTAAAATGCTGATTTTAATAATTAAAAGTTAAGAAAATATAAATTTATAAAATATGTGTTCTCCCAGTCATTTAGGGTGGGCCAAATGTACAAGTGGGTGGGCCCAGGCCCGTCAGGCCCACCCGTAACGCCGCGCCTGGTGCACATATAAAGTGGGAGACTGGCCTATTGGTTACCTTACCTAAGCATAAACACCAATCCTAAAATAGGGACACTTGTTTCTCATCCAGCATTTGAACACGTACTACAGTTTACTACTGTTGAGAAAATTATTGGGGATCAGATGTAGAATTAGAACAAATTGTTACCGTCCTCTGGCTCAAATTACTGTCAACTTTTTCATGCAAACATGGACTTTTTTCAGGGACCTTTTGACAAAATTCAGTCATGTAATGCCATTATGTCAAAAACTACAACTGCAAGATACATTTTTTTTCTCAACAAAGGTAAATGCCAAAGAGTTGATAATCTGCTTATGTGTTAACATGCACAGCAAACATACAGACTCAAATTTTGGTGCATTCTGTATAAAATTCTGGCTTTTGCACACTCGGTCACATCCGAGCTACACACCCTAAGTGCCACCCTGCAGGCTGTGATAAATCAGGCCAAAGGAAACCTCAGCAGTTCAGACAGGCAGGAGTGCTTTTGGTGTTTGGTGTCCCACCACTTGGCTCCCAGTGTGACGGAAACCAGTTTCATCTGTGCTGCCTCCATGTCGGACATATGAAAGGACGGTCCTCTGGTTCTGATTTCCTGGCTTTTTCTTTCGTTTCCTCTTTTCATTTTGTTTTTTCTGCTTATCAAACTGAGTGATGCTTGATCAGAAACAGATTTTAGAACAGTAAACGTTATTGTTTGTTTTATCCTCGTTCGGCACCATGTATGCAATGATTGCAATGAGTGCTGACGAGTTTTAACAATAGAAAGAAAGAGCAGTCGGATTTGTTTTTGATTTACCAGTTGATGTTTTACCTGATGACACAATCTCATTTATCCTGAAAAACAAGAACAGATTTTCTACACTTCCTGAGGAAAAAATAATTCAAGTCCTCAAAATTCCTTATGTTTCATGAAAAATAGAGCGTCACTGATCTATAAACACTGTTTTCTGATCCTCTGAGCTATATAAATTCAACACAAATGTCTATAAGCAGCTGGAAATCACACCAAGTTGGATCAGACAGATAGTTTGCCAACTTCAGCTTACAGCCTCTCATCACTCTACCTTTAAAACTCCAAACAGGCTACAGTTAATTCAGTGTTAAACCCTTTTGCAAGAACTTCCACTTGCTGTAATTTGTAGTTATTTAAGTGGTTTACTCTCTGTCATTGCTCAAATAAAGTACAGTCAGGGCCTGACATGTCTCTCTGTCTTCTGCCTCAGATATTCATCGGGAATCAGAACCACGACACCCCAGAGGTGAGGTTGATGGGACCCCTCCTGACCCGCTTCGTCAGGATCTACCCAGAGAGAGCCACCAACGAGGGCCTCGGCCTCCGACTAGAGCTGCTGGGCTGTGAACTTGATGGTGAGTGTCTGCATCGGCTTAAAGGTGCTATGTGGAGGTTTTTTGTAAACAAACAAAGTTATGTTTATATTTATTTTTACTCTCTTATTCCTGAGTGCCTTTTCTTCCTTATAATTCATTTGCTAAGATAATTTTGTAATTAAATCATGGATCATTAACTTGGGAGCAGTTTTCCTGTTCACTGCCTTTGTGAACACATCACTATGTTTGTTGATACATCGCCACCATTGAGCAGAAACAGGATGAGTGGGTGTTCACGGTCAAAAAAAGCAGGGAGGAACATAGCAAAAACTCGACAGAGTGCCTTTAATATTAAATGTAGTTAAAAAGAATAAATATTGTAATAAAAAAAATAAATTAAATCCAACTCTCATCCCACCTGGCTGAAAATATGTAAGTATCTTTAAAATATAGCAGGTGAGATTTAATTTCATGAAAAACATAAGGTCTTTTGCTTTATTGACATCTACTGTATTGTATATTCTTGTTCTATCTGTAATTCAAGATTACTCAGCATCATGCATGAAATGTAAATATATTTACATTATTTACATTGACAGTTTATGATCTTAAACTTATCTGATAAAATAATAATATCAAATGATACGAAGAGCAACTTAAAATAAAGACACAGGCCTTTATTTATTGCCAGCAACAATAAAAAGAAGAGTGAGTATAAACTGTCATCCCCAGGGCACTTTGTCTCATCATATTATTATTAAAATTTTACAAGGAGGTTGATATTAAAGCAAAACACTCCTGTAGTTTTTAGTTTTGGCAGCGTTGTTCTTTTGACTCTTGCCTGCGTCCCTTTGCTACACGTCATTCCTGCACTCTCTCTCTCCCCCTTTCCTGTCCTCACTTTGACTATCCTATCAACAAAAAGCATAAAAGACCAAAATAATCTAAAAGAAAATACAGAAAGGCCGCTGAATAACAGTAACAGCTTGATTTCACTGGGCACGGCTGCACTGTGGTCACCAGAGCTGATCGTGGCCACTCTACACCACGGTTGTGATTCCAGCCTTTTTCTGATGGAAGCCACGTGAATTTGCACAGATCAGATCGAGCAGGCGGAAAGTCAGACACAGAAACAGCATAGAGAATCAATTTACATGTCAATTTACAAAATAAAATACCCTGTGCAGACTTGTGATCATGACAACCAACAAAAAAGAAACTTAACTAAACTATGTAGCCTACTTACCCATGGTAAGGTTGTAGCAAAAACAGTCATTTTACCTCATAGAAACAGGAGTCACTGGAAGTCACACAAGTCACATCATATTACAAACAAACTAAATGATCAAGGCAGCGGTAGACCAGCAAAATTCATGCTCTACCTGTTTTTATCACATTAACTCCCATTATACTTTTTTGGTGTTTCATGCTAAAGTTTTTTGAAAACTCTCTAAAACATCAGTGCAGATGAAAGATGTTCAACATGCAAACAGCACTTTGAGATGCATTTACATTAGCGTGTTCTTGGCCTCTGTCAGCCAACCAATCAGTCATTAAGAGTGAACTGCTTACACTTCAGACCTGCTGCTGCTTATCTGCACTTTAATGAGAGGAGAGACGGCGAGAGCATGAAGGGCTGACGCAGGCCATGGCAGGCTACTATCTCTACTGCTGCAGTGGTCAGAGCTGGATGATAGTGTGTGTGTGTGCGTGTGTGTGTGCGTGTGTGCGTGTGTGTGTGTGTGAGAGAGAGGACTCGACCTCACACAGTCGGTGAGGGAGGAACAGATGAAGGAGGAGGGAGGCTCTCTGGAGTATCTGGTTGCCCTATAGGGAGAACGATAAGAATCAGCCAGAGCAGGAGAGAGTGCAGAGTAGACGATGAGAGAAGAGAAGGGTGTGTGTGTGTATGTGTGTGTATGTGTTAGAGAGAGCAGAGAGAAGAGCAGAGAGAAGAGATGGGAAGAGAAGAGAGAAGTAGAGAAGAAGATGGAATAAGAGCAGGAGAGACAAGTAGATGAGGAAGATGAGACCAGTAATGGAGACAGAAGATAAACTTCAGCAGGATTTGGACCCGTTAATTAACTCCTAAGAAGTTTTTAGGGGTCTCAAAAATTCAAAAGCTCTCCTCATCTGGTTATTTTTCCATTTATTTACACTGTAAAGTTTATGTGAAAGTTGAAGTGTTGAAAGGTGAGAAGCAGCACAGAGAATGTGACAGTAAACATGCAGCTAATGTGCTGCACAGCTGCTGGTGTGGATGTAATAGTAGAGACTGCCAGTGCCAATTTTTATGCAAGGGTTATATATATATAAATAAACGTCACCCCGTTCCTCCTCTAAAGTCCAATGAAAGTAAACAAGTCCATGAATAAATAAAGATCCAAGAGAAAAAACATGAAAAACAGTCCTTAAACAACCTTCACTCAGTTAGGACCTAAGTTGCGGTGGAAATGCAAACAGGAACGAGCAAAGGGAACTTTTTATTTCCTGATTTATTTGAAAATAAGAAGCAGAGCAGATCATTGCTACTTTGGAGAGAGGTTTTCAATGAATAAAGTTGCTCATTGCACAAAAAACAAAAAAAACAAGCAAACAAACAAATAAAAATGCACAACCACAGCTGCTGTTTTTTGAGTACTTATTAACCTAAACTTCACAGCTCCGAAGTTGAAGTGGAAATGCAAACAGGACTGTGAAGAAAGGATTTTTGATTTTTCTGAAGTTACTGGGGCTTTTTGGTATAAATGGGGCAATATGTAGCACGTCAAAGACATTTAAATCTTGAAACTAGGAAATAACTCCTTGAAGATACTGAGGATTTGCTAAAAGACAGAGATCCAATGAAACGGCAGTTGACCAGTGTGGAAGAAAGATGAGATATGTGATGCATGATCCCCTTTTAAGGGATAGTTTGGATTGTAGAGTAGAGTTTTATGAGGTTCTTAGTCAGAACATTAACTACAGTAGATGGAGGGTAGTATGCCCCCAATTTGTAGAAGGTGAGAGGAGTACCAGAACAGAAGCTGAGCAATGAACTGCTGTGGCCGGGGTCAGCAACAAAAGGTATTTTGGCCATTTAAAAAAGTCCACCTAAAAAATCAATACCCATTTGAGTGCATGATAGATTTAGAATATTTTCACTGCTTTATCTTGCCATCAGACAGCCTTTTCCGGTGGGAAACTGCTGTTATAGAAGCCTAATATTACTCTCTCCAAACCAACCAAACTCCATAGGCAAAATCAGTATTATTACCTCACAGGAGTTGCTGGTCTACCTCTGCCATGATCAGTTAGCTTTTCTTGTGTTCTTGTATGAATTTGGTGTTTTCAAAGGATAGTTCGGATTTCCCAAGGTCACACAATAACAATAATAATCTATAGATCGAAGCAGCAGTAGACCAGCAGCTCCTGTGTTCTGCAAGATAAAATTACTGATTTCATCTATGTAGTTTGGTTGGTTTGGAGAGAGTGCTATTTGGCTTATATAACCGCAGTGTCCTATTAGAAAAGGCTGTTTGACTGCAAAGTAAAGTAGTGAAAATATTCTAGTGTACACTGATATAGATTTTTTTTTAGGTGGACCTTTTTTATAACTGAATAAAATATCTTTTGTTTCCGACTCTGTCCACAGCAGTACATTCCTTAGCTTCTGTAGTGGTATTCCTCTCTCATTCTTTAAACTGGGGGCATGTTGACGCCCATCTACTGTAAGTGATATATTGATTATGGATCTTGAATAACGCCACATTAAATAATCCGAACTATCCGTTTAATTTCAGCACATGTACAAAAACAAAGTTAAATTTAGTCAAATTTAAGAGGTACCTCTGCATTGTCTGAGGCTTAATAGGACCTTTGACTTGTCATTATTTATGCAATAGATATTAGACTGAATACCAGACACTCACTGACACCTCTGCAAAACTCAAGTGTCTCCATTTTTCTGAAGAGCCGGCACTCTTGTTCCTCATCAAGGAACAAAGTAATACTGACAGAAACTCTTGTATCTTGTTAAATTCGACCATACAGCCGATGTCTGGTGATGTGTTTTTATGGAAATGAAGCAAATTGAACTTGAATTAGCATATGTAGGCTATGTAAAAATCACAGATGGTGCGCATGTAATTAAACTTTGTAAGGAAACGTGTTTGCAACGTTTTGAGTGGGATGGAGGTTTGCTCTCACAACAGCGTGTATCTAAGTAGATGATTTAACTCAGAGCTTCAAGCAGCTTCAAGCAGCATCAGCAGCGACAGAAAAAAAAAAACCCTGATTAAACTGCTGAAACTGATCTGCGGGCGTCTTGTGAGCTCGTTAGTTTCTCTCGTGTTTTTCTGAGCTTCAGATGGCGTCTTGGTGTTTTTGTGGAAACAGGAAGAGACTTATTCACGCAACAGAAACACTTAAAGGAGTTGTTCAATTAATCCAAATGAACTGCTTGTTAAGTGATTTTATATCTCACACCTTGTATTAAAAAGTCTTTTTTATATCAACTTCAGTACATTTTAATTATTCAATAGTATGAAATCAGCTAGTTTAGCTGTTCAGAGCACTTAACGTCAAAGCTTTAACATTATGTACATTAATGAAGAGATGAACTGCCTCAGTGAGCATCAAGGTATTAGAAGGCTGTGATTTGGATAATTGGACATAATTACTCATGTGTATATTTAAGTGTGTGGGCGTGTGTATATCTTTAAGTGTGTGTGTCTATATATCCATCTGTATGTGGTTTGCATGGGTTTGACTGTTTGTGCTTGTAGCAGCCTGATTAAAGTGTATGTATCCTGTAACTCTGTGTGTGTCTATGTGTGTGTGTGTTTTGCTCCCACTCCATATGCACACATGCACACACACACACACACACACACACACACTGCATACAGATATGGAACCTTCTGTTCATGCTCTGCATTTATTTTGTCTGTATTTGTGCACATTTTACAAAAACTTATGGATTTGGATGAAACGGAGCAGGGCCACTGTTAGTCGTTGGGTTCAGCGTAGCCAATAGCTTAAGCGAGACACGACTGCAGGACACGACAAAGTGAAATTATGTTCTTCATCGATTAGTTAGGCCCTGTGTCAACCAAAGCATTTTTTCCCAGCCGAAAACTCCAGGCACTGCTCTGAAAACACTCAGCTGAGTGAGCATTAGAGTGTTTTGGAGGCACAGCATTATTTTCAGCTATATATGACAATTCTTATCATTTGTTGGATTTTTTTTATATATTATTTTCTGTGTTGTATTGTTTAGTCTTTGTCTTTATTTTGATTGTCCTCTGTTTGTTGTTTGTTTTTTGTTTGCCTTATTAAATAAGATCTACTGTTAATAAGGTAGGCATTATAAGCTGTAGCTTCAGTCTGCAGTGTCTGGCAAGGGCTTTGTAATTATTTATAGGCCAAAATAAATTCTAAAAATTTATTTTGAAAACATTTTTCAATATATTTTGGGAGGACCTTTCATGAAATTACCTCTGAACTGAGTTTCATCCTTTTATATGTTTATTTTTTATTTAATTTTCTTTAAGTACTGAACCGTTAATATTTGGTTAAGTGTCTTTGCTCAGCCAACTATATTTAATGCTGAAAACCCTGCCCTTACGGTTCTTAGACCATCAGAAAATACATAATACTCCCTCAGCATTGGCTTTTTTCACTGACATCACCTGGTTAATCTAGAGGGAAGGGAAGTAAAGTTCCTGAGCTTCTAAAAATGTTCTCATGTTCCTGGAAAAGTTCTTGCAGTGTAAAGCTGAAGTTTTATACTGGTGCATCAGACCTTGTAGATGCATTAAGGTACAGACTGTAGCAAATAGCTAATGTTATTTATTTTGAAATTGTCTTTTATCCCTCTCCCTATTCAGACATTACAACTACAGCACCCCCCACCACGCCCATGGCCTCCACACTTCCTATGACCACGTTTGGAGCGACCACCACAGCGCCGATCACCATCCCCGGCACAACCCCGTCCACAGACTGTGAGGAAGGACAAGAAGACTGTGGCAGCGAGACCGAGGCGCCCGATGACTATGACACAGCGACAGGTAAAACGCCAGAAACTGCGTTCCTTTTACCGTGTTCACTCCTCTGTGTCTGTTTTTATGATTTTATTTATGATTCGCTCCAAAAACTAAGTTACAGTGTGCTTTGGAGGCAAAGCAATAATATGTAAAAATGCTAAATGTGAAAAAACGTTTTCAAAAAGAACAAATTTTGCATATTCCACAAATCTGCTCTTGTAGTCTGAAGTTATATATCACATACATTTCTTTCATGTCTACTATGATGGTATATCTTCTTGATTTTTACAGGGGGAAACTCATTCAACTAAGATAATGAAAAATTCTCCCTTATCTTCCCTCTCTCTATTTAAGTTTTGACTGAATTGTGTTTATTTTTCTTTTTGCTCCATTTAAAGAAGCCACAAAAAATTAAGCTGCCACATCCACATTAAAAATTCTCCTTTTCCATCCCTTTGACGATCATATGTGATCAAAACTATCGTGCCTATTTTCTTTGATAACTCAGACTGTGAAAGTACAGATTTTCTCTAAAAAACATTAATACTCAAATGCAAAAACTTCACTGAATTTGTAACATCTTCTGAAGTGCAAAGCTTGGTGCTGTTTTTTCTTATAAACTGAGGTGTATTCAGTGTGTGTTGGTATCTTTGTGGGTGGGACCAAGCCACCTGACTTTTGACCCCCTGTCTGACTGTCCCATCTGTCCCCAGCAGGAGGCACCACAGCGGTTGGCCCCATCATAGACTTCATGCCAGGTGAGGATGGGCACATCCCAAGTCTCTTACTTGTGTTTATATTTCCATCACTCGTGACTTTTCCTTTAGTCCCTCCCATTGAGGATTCATGGAGAGGAAACAAAGAAATTTGTTTTTAGAGAAATGATATGTCCATAGTATTTTTGCATTTATAGTATTAATTATTTGCTGTGTTTATTGATATTCCGATCGTGAATTCATTATTGAATAATCCGGACTATGATGTCTTTTTAACTTTGGGAATTATTCACTGAATCAGAGGTCTTCGGTGTTTTTCATTCCGTTACATTCCAGTAAATATTTTCAGGTCTTCTCTTGTTTGTGCTGACCCCACCAAGTTCCCAAAAATCAATGTTGAAATCTGGGCTGTTGGGATGCTTTCCAGCCCATTTTTGGTCATTTGTTTTGGATCACATTTAGCCTTTACACAGCAGTTAAAATAATTGTCACACTCCAGCAAGTGGGAAACTATATCTCAGTTAAAAAGGACATGCAGGCTTTGTTGATTTTAGGTGTGTTAGCTTCAGCCTCCAGTGTTTCTGATCTGGAGGGTATGTCAGAGTCTCTTGCTTGTGAAGTTACAAAACGATCCCTCGAGTCTGTACAGTTGAGATAATAATACAGCTGATTGGCCAGTATGTTTCAATAATATGTAACTAACTAGTTTGCCTTCATGGATAGGTGCCACAAATTATTTTGTAGGTTAGGGAACTCAAAGATTCATGGGAACCCTTTTCACCCCTTTGGCGTTGTCGGCAGATTAACATGGAGGTAAATGTGGCATTATCGGCAGGTAAACATGGAGGCTATTCTTTTGTATCTTCACTCATGGTTCCTCAGAGATCCCTTCTTGGTCCTTGATCATCGCTCTTTAGAACAGGATTAAGAGCCTTTGGACAGCCTGCAAAATGACAGAACAACTTCTCTATTTACTCATTTTCTTCATCTGTTCTATTTGCTAATCTTTTCCTCTCATCTCTAAACTGTGAAGGGGAGTTGAACCATTTCACAGGCAGATGTACAAAAATATGCCATTTCTGGGTTGCCACACCAGCGCATTAATTCAGCCACTGGTCCCATCATTCAATGTCTCCGACAGTACTCTCCGCAGTCACAAAGAACAATGAAACTGGCTTCAATGGGAGTAAATGGCTGTTTCATCAGCCCACTTCACAAATGAGACTTTAGCACAGTACTGTTCAGAGAGAAATGTTGAGAGAACAAAAGAGAGAATCAGAAAGGAGAGATAAAGATGTAAAGAGAAACAGAAACTAAAAAAGGCTACCATTAATTCAGGAAAAGGGAAACAAACAAACACCAGCACAACACAAATCTCAATCTGCAGGTAAAGCAATAAAACTCAGGCAATCTCTCAAAAGACAAATGGCTACTCGTGACCTAATTTTTTTTTCTCATGTAGTACATTGCAATAACTTGAAATGCAGCAGTAAAATCTGTCCGTATTGTTTTGTAATGCTCACATGAGACTTGAATGAACTATAGCAGTATTTGCTAACATCTTTTACTTTGGACACTTAAACATTTAGTCCATGTAGTTCATTGTTTCTGCAGAAGCCCTGAGCAAACAAACCAAACACTGGCTCTAGATACAGCAGGGTTATTTATTTGGTTGCAATCTGCAATCTCGCCACTATGTGCCACTAAATCCTACACACTGGTCCTTTAAGGCCTAAAGAGGTGGAGATAATCCATATTTCACAAAGAGTATGAGAAAAAAATCCCCCAAAAGGAAACAATATTTATGTAACAGAAATACCGCAGACGAAAGGAAAGGTTCAAAATAAGATCTCATCTTTATCTAACCTGTGTCTCCCAGATGTACCAATATTAGACTTTGACCATTTTCTCATACTTCTTACGTTCAGCTCCTGAGAAATAGCATTCGTCTCGTCTCATCCTGAGACTAATTTGAGCCCAACTGGAGATCTTAAAATGTTCCTTTTCTTGTCTCACTGCACTGATTTGTCTTAAATAAGCAGCTCTTGAGATAACAGTGAGATCTAAAAGTCTCAGTAGTCAAATTAAAGTCTTGTTGCTCCAAACGGTCGTCAAAGAGAAACACTGCTTTGCTCTTCTTTTGCTCTTTTTTTTTCTCCTAAGAGGGGTTTAGAAACAGATGAGACTTCAGTCAGCTCAAAATAAGAATCACATTTAAGATGATTGTGAGAAACAAAATCTTCCTCTGGGACTGCTTTAATCATCTTATAACTGTTTAGATGTATCTCTAACTCAAAGTTTGAGAACCACAACATCATAGTGATCAAGGAACAAGATGGCACCTGAGATTTTAAAAAAAGAAAAAAGATTATACTCAAGTAAAAGTACTGTTACTTTAAAGGAATTTTACTCAAGAAAGTAAAATGTACTTGGATAAGTCAATCAAAAT
Source organism: Lutjanus campechanus (assembly GCA_027495735.1). NCBI lineage: Eukaryota > Metazoa > Chordata > Actinopteri > Lutjaniformes > Lutjanidae > Lutjanus > Lutjanus campechanus. Next base: position 10,623 of record JAJHUR010133292.1, on the reverse strand, counting down.
GTACTCGGAGTAAACATTACTGCATCACTTTTTTTCATTACTGTGGGTGGGGTTCTGGTGGGTCCAGTTCCATGAAATGTCAAGCCAACAACACTAGTATAACCAGCAGTGTCTCCCACAACCTTTCTTTTGTTCAATCCTCACACTTTATCAGGACTTTTTAATGTGACTTTTGTATTTATTTCGAAGTGGTTACATCACTAAATGTAGTCAAGTACAATACTTCTTATTAAAAGTAAAAGAAATTGGATTGTGAATCATTCTCAAAGAAATACACAAAAAACAACTTTGTTACAGTTGTGAAAGTAAATGTAATGTAAATGTTCAGGGCATTTAAGGTTCAAACTCATGACTCTATGAATTCTTTATGAAACTGACACTGCACTATATGGAAGTCAGTTCAGCAGTAAAAAGTTAAGTAGGAGACTGGGTGGAAAATTATTAGACTTGTTCCCAAAAAGAACTGCATGACGTTTTGGATCAGTTTCCGGTGTTGCTGCATTGAAAGACACTGCATGTTGGTGAGTCTACATAGACTCCACATTGCAAGCCAAATGCAGGCAGCAGCTCTGTGTTTTTGTCACCAAGCAAAACATCTCAGCACCGTGTCAGAGTTTATCATCCCTTGTGAATACACCAATTCAATTCATTTGTAAGTAAACTGCCAACTGAAGAAGGAGAGGGATGAATAGACAGAACGGTAGAAAAATAGAACCAGTGAGAGAGGAAGAGGGGGAGCCAGCAGGAGGAATGAATAGAGACAAAAAGAAGGAGGTACAGGCAAAAAGAGAAAAAGAGAGCGAAGGTAAAAAAGAGTGGAGCGAGGTGTGGTGAGAGATGGAGACAGAGAATAAAGGCCTCTTGGGTCTCAATTAGGCGAGTCGAAGCATCGCGTGAAGACAGCTTGGGGTTGGAGGAGGGTTACCATCTCCACGGTCATCTCTGCATCCCATTAGCCTCTGAGAAACAACATGTCCAGTGTTCAGAGACTCCTGAATTCACTTGGATGCTGTGGTGAACCGCTGCCGCCAGTCGACTGCTGGCACAGGCACACAGGAGGGAGGGATATGTATTTTTTTTATTTTTTTTTGTCTGGGGTTTTGTCGGGGGGCCACATCCGCATGTTGGTGGCACCACGCCTTTCTCTGTGGAAGGTCCCTCCGTTTCTCTCCGTCTCTCTTTCCCTCTTCATGTCCTGATCCCAAACATATGTACGTGTTGGCGCTGTTTTCTATCAGCGCTGACGTCTTAGTTCCTGTGGAGGAAAGTGCCCTGCAGTGCTTTACCAAATATACAATTACAACTGTCTCTCTGTCTTTCTCGCCCAATTCCATCTGCACGAACCTTTTGTTTGGTCCTGTTTTCCACAAGCTACACAATTTATACTGTGTGTACAATACAGCAGGAGTAGCTTTCTAATATTGATGTTACAAGACCTGCAGTTTCTTCTTCAGGCTGCTTCCTCTCCCTGTCTAAACCAGAGCCAATTTAGTGGGTGAACAGTGTACACGATTGTAGTTTTTAGCCTGTAAAACATAGAAGTGGTTGCCACATATCAGTTTTTAAGAACTTTGTCCAGAAGCTAATACAGCTAAGATCATGTGATAGGCTTTCTGGATAGTTGTACAAGAATGAAGAAGGGTTCAGTATGCTTGAAAAGAACCAGTTTGTAGGTGTTGTTTGACCGTGTCCAAAGGCAAAAGTGTTGCTGTTCCAAACAAAAAGCCTTTTCCTGGCTGCATCACATTGCCTCCTTGATCTCTCACCAAGTTTAAACTGTTAAAATCCAAACAAACAACAAATAAATGGGGACAAATATTTGTAGTTTCCAGCTTCTTCATTGTGAGGAATTGTAGCTTTTCTCATCTCATATTATTATAAGCTGAATCATTTTGGTTTTAAAATGTTGTTCAGGCAAAATATCCAACTGGAAGACAACACTTTCAGCTCTGGCATCTTACAAAAAGGGTCTTTTTTCCCCCTTTTTTTATAGCTATTATGCAGACCAAACAATTTTCTGACTGAAAACATAATAAATATATTAACTGATAATACATCTGTTACCAGACTTACTGCTTTGATCCTGAAAGTTTAACTCATGTTATATAACCATGAAACCTTCATCAACAAACTCTCTTCTGACTGCTCTTTTCTCTTTGTTGCAGCGTACGTTTGGTTCGCCTGCAACTTTGACTTCTCGTCGTTCTGCGGCTGGACCAGAGAGACCGGGACGGGGGCCGAGTGGTTCATCCAGACCAACGGGGCCCCTGCCGTCCACAGAGGACCGACCCTTGACCACACAGGTAGGAGATGTGTATCCACCTTTGTGTTTGAGGGTTTTTTTCTAACCAGCAGCACTCGACAGATCCTTTGGAAGAGCTCTCTGTGGCTCTTCATGTTACTATGCAGCTGTTGAAAGCCGGTCTGAACCTCTTCTGCTAGAGGATGGAATATTTTTAACTACTGTATGCTTTAAATAACACGCTACAGTCAGTGCTGCTGGGAATTCACAACAGTGCCTCTTTTTTAAATGAGGAAAAGATGCTTACGATGTAGTAAGAAATTCCCGTTGGACACGTAACCTTATTCCTACTCAGAAGGACAAACAGTTAGTGAACATGGAAAACTATCACAAAAGTTGTGGTGTTAATCTCAGCCTGAGGCAGCTCATTTAGTCAGAACTAAAACAGAGGAAGGTAATTCTATAAGTGGATCCATATTGATGGAATTTCTCCAGGCAAAAACACAAAGACATACAGGTGACATTTACTCAGACAGAGCTAGTTACCAGTGTAAATAAAGGTGAATCAGAATCGGTTTTGTTGCCAAGTTGGAATGTTGGTGCATGACAACAAACATACTACAAAAAATATTGATAAAGATGCAGTCAAAACAGCATAAATAGAAAATTGTAAAATATGAAAAACAAAATTATTATCATATAAGCAGCTAGAACAGTATGTTCAGTATGACTGTTATTTAAATAAATGAAGAAGCTTTACAATTTTATGCAGTAATGTGCAAAATGCTAGACAGGGGATGTGCAAGTTCACAGCATAAACTAAGAGAATATTTGCAATATCCAAGGTAGAGGGTCAGAATAGGGCCAGAATCGTTTTGACATGGGCATGTTTTACAGGAAGAACGGAGACGAGATTAAAATCAAGGATATCCTCAGATAAAAATTATACATCCTATCCAAAAATAGTGTTTTTATGGGAAGTTTGACTGAACTTTCACATCTGAATTCAGCCTGTCGTTTGGAGGGTTCTTTTTTATGTTTTTTGATCAGTTTTTATTTTTTTATTTTTTTATTTTTTTATTTTGATCTCTGTAATGATACATAATGTTTTTAATGGATAAATTGAATCTTTGACTGAATTTAGTTCATAACATTGTCTTGCTCCTCTTAAGCAAAGACAACAATAACGTCTTTATTTAAAGACACAGTGTGGAATTTCTGCTCTCACACATTAAAACAATAACAAAAGATGTAGTTTGACATCTGAAGTAGCGTGGGATCATGGGATCTAGATGGGAGAAAATCTGACATGACTCGGGCAGAAATCATGTTCATGTTATTAAAGTTTTATTCATGTTACATTTACTTATGTCATGCCTGACAGATCCGATGAATTCTGTTTTCTCTGAAGATATAGCAAGGCAAGGCAAGGCAAGTTTATTTGTATAGCACATTTCAGCAACAAGGCAATTCAAGGTGCTTCACACAGGACATTGAAATACAACAACAGGGGAAAAAGAAACACATTTAAAACATTATAAAAGAAGCAAGTAAAAGGTGATTAAAAACATCAAGTAAGATAGCAACTAGAATCTAGCAGGAAAAACTCTGTTACCTTGAATAATCTGGTTTGAACATTATGGTAAACGTTTGGGACAATGTTGCTCTTTTGAGAGTAAATGTTGCTGACCCCTGGTCTAATAAATCGTAAAAATGACCTAAATGGTACATCAAAACACCCACAAGCTGTCGAAATCCATAAAAATGAACAGAGTTGGCTGTTGTGATTGTAATTTATCGTGGTCCTAGCTCAATCATTGATTTACTATGAAGACTTTATTATTTTCAAATCTAAAAATTAAATAAATATTACTCAGAGGGGATTCTTTAAGGCAAAAGTGGGGGTCTGTGGTTTAATGTGGCTCTATTGTGGGAGCCCTTGACGTGAAAAAGTTTGGGGACCACTGACTTAAAACACCCACAAAACATCATCAACACTGCAAAGATATGCAAAGAAACTCAATTTATGTCTGTCTATAGTCTGAATAGAATAAAGCAGAACTCACAGATGCTTTGATCCTTTGAACATTTTGAAAAAAAAAAAAGAAAAGACTGGACAGCCTTGAAAAACTTGACTTTTTAAAGAATACAGCCCTCTGATTTATCAGTATGTCTCAGCTCTCTGGCCTTCTCTCCATTCAAACCTCCTGTGATGGATGTTTTCGTGGCAGACAGCAGCAGCAGCAGCTCTGAAATGAATGGTTTCACCTTGATTTCTTGACTTAACCAGATCACAAATAAAAAATGAGGCTGTTGTGATGTCAAGTTATATCTTCTGTGGAGGCGTGCTGATATTGAGTCCTTTGTGTTCATCAAAAAAAAAACTGTAAAGACCTTAAATTTGATGTCTTTGGAAAGCTTTATACTAAACAATTACACTGATTTGATTATTTTTTTATTTTATGAAGACATCAAAACACTTGCAACAGAAAGCAATCAATTGAATAAAGACATAAGAGCTTGGTGTCAGCCATAATTTGTTTTCATTCAAAATGTGCAGCAAACATACTGACTTTTTACTTTCTTTAGCCTCTTATTTTGAAATTATGGTAAAATTGAGTATGTAAGAGTCAGCATATCAGCAGCAATATAATGCACAGCCGCACCTTTCCTTATATTTTGGTGCCCCCTGCAGGCGGACCAGGGAACTTCATTTACATGCAGCTGAGTGACACAGACACGCCAAGTAAAACCAGTGAGGATGATGAGGAGGAGGAGAGGGTGGCGATGTTGACCAGCCCGCCCATCACCGCACCGGACAATGAAATGTGCATGTCCTTCTGGTACCACATGTTCGGGGAACACGTGGGGGCGCTCCACATCAAGCAGAGGAAGGAGGCGGAGGGTAGTGAGCTCCTGTGGACGCTCGGCGGTCACCAGGGCCGGCGGTGGAGGGAGGGACGAGTTCTACTGCCACGCTCAAGTGTCTCATATCAGGTAATACAGTGTTCCTGGTGTGTCAAATACTTTGAAATGAGGTGATCGCTCATCATGTAACTGAAACATAAGGTTTGAATCTTGTTTGTAAGTTGAGAGTCATTTATTTTAGGTGATCATCAAAGTTGATTGTTATTTTTAGATTCTTCCACCTCCATTTCTGGAGTCTCATGTTAATGTGCTGTTATCTAACCTAAAACTGCTATAAGCAACATCTGCAAAGCCTCCACAGGCATTAAAGAAAAAGAGAGTAAAACCAGGGAAACTGTAATTTATAAAAAGCAAAAAGGTTCCAGCTGGTAGTTGTCTGCCATAAATAACATGCAAGTTAACTGGAACTGCGAAACAGGAAACTCAAATTTTCCGTGTGATAGACTTTTTTAGTTTTTTTTCTGGGACGGGCTCCAGCCTCCTCAACCCTGAACAGGGTTTGCTTATGCAGAAAATGGATAAATAGGGAAAATGAAATGATAAATTCCTACCATGTCTTATTTGCCTCACTTAACTTTATTTTTTTCTTCTTTACCATATTAAAACATAAATAATGGTGAGCAGAACCATGTACATTGATCATATGCACCTATCCTTCCCGCTAACTGGTTGTGAAACAGTCTCAGTTTAATAATGATGCCTCTATATGATCTACATAAGCAAATGAGATTTTTTATGTTAAATTTTGGGGTTATTACGGTGGAAACTCTACTGCTTCTATCCACACCGTTTTGAGGAGTAATGTTGTCTAACCTGGAATCTGTAGCAAAATGGTGCCCACTGTTTTCAGATTGAATGTGCCCCAGATCCATAGCCAGGTGACCAACAAACAAAACTACTTGATTAGGTTTTGTAAAAGATCATTGTGATGCAAGCTACATCAAGTTATATCATGCACATGACTTTGTTTTATTTATAAATACTAATGCTGACTTTTGGATTCACATGGGACATGAAGCCATACAGTTTTTTATAGTCTGTCACCCAACATTTTTTAATAACCTACATGTTAGATTGGACTTTGGTGGATGCACTGCATGTTATTTCTAAGTCTAAAATCGTGTTATTTGTGTGCAGATTGAAGCGAGTGGGTTCATGGCCTGATGTAAATTGTTGATGAATGATTTTATTTCCTGTTCCAATGAATGTATGCGACTGACTGTGTGTTGTTATTTGCAGGTGGTTGTGGAGGGCGTCGCAGACAGACGCAGTTCAAGTCACATAGCTGTGGACAACATCCGGATCCTGGATGGAGTCCATGCTGAGGACTGCAAAGGTGTGCCTTGTATGGTTATAAATCACTTCATAGACCAGATTCATACTCACTAGTTGTGTGTGTGTGTGTGTCTTCAGTCACTGTACTTTAATCTAATAGATGCTATTTTTTTGCCTGCAGATCCAGAAACTCCCACGTCTCCGCCAACTGAGATCTTCATCCTACGTGAGTACACTGCTGACTCCATTTCTGTCATTACAGTGTCAATATGTTCACTTTGGTTGTACAGACTCTTGTTTTTAGTGGACAGGGCTCAGACACTCTTTGCCTCTACACAGTGAAATTATCTGAATGGTAGAATTGTTATTTAGCTGAGGTACGTGCACACAAAACACTGTTTTCAATGACAATGAAAAACATCAAACTATTACCAAAATAACATTTTACTTCTCTGTGACAAATAGTTGATGCTGTTTGTCCTTGAAAAATCTGAGTCACACACAATTGTTGTCTCTCTTTTTTTGACATGTTAACGGACCACATCAGCCGATTTTCATGTTTTAGGAAATGAAATACATATACTTAAAGAGATTGTTCAGGCTTTTTGAAGTGTGGTTGTATGAGATACAACCAAAACAACCAGACTCCTTTGGCAAATATACTAATTTTACCTCACCAAATATGGAAGTTGTTGATCTGCTGCTGCCTCGATCCATTTATTTTTGTTTGTTGTTGTGTGACTTCAGTGTTATAAAAAATCTAATCAATCAAGGCCAGCGGCAGACAAGCAATACTTGTGATTTGAGAGATAAAATTGCTGATTTCCCTTCCAGGCAGCCGTTTACACTTCCATGCATACTGAGAGATTCTATATAAAAGTAATGCAACTACAGTTTCAAGTAGTTTCAAGCACTTTATCCCAAATCCTAGCACTTTCCAAACCTTGAAAACATTGCATTAAAATTCAAGTGTTTTCAATGATTTCCAGCACCTATATGAACCCTGGTTCACAGAGGATATGACATCCAGGATTTAAAAGTCTGCTTCCAAAAGCATTCACAAGTTATAATGTGGTGACCTCGAACCCACAAAACAAACAAAAAGGAACATAGATGTTGTGAAAGGAAAAGTTTGGTCATTTCTAGAGAAGGCTTTCATTTGCACTTTATGATCCAGAACATGTAAAACCACCAGTCTGCTCCTTTCAGCCTGTAATCACAGACATTTGAATGGAACATAACTTGTGTCCATCATTGTCTCCATCTGGCAGCGCTGGACTCCCGCACACAGGACAACAGCGAGCTCGGCGGCCCTGGCAACATGCTGAAGACCCTGGACCCCATCCTCATTACCATCATCGCCATGTCCGCGCTGGGCGTCTTCCTGGGCGCCATCTGCGGCGTCGTGCTGTACTGCGCCTGCTCGCAAGGCAGCATGACGGACAGGAACTTATCCGCCCTGGAAAACTATAACTTTGAGCTGGTGGACGGTGTGAAGCTAAAGAAGGACAAGATGAATGGACAGACTAACTATTCAGAGGCGTGAGGGGAGCAGAGGGACGGAGCTGCGATCGCTCCGCATGGACACGTAACGCAGCCAATCAAGCGGGAGGAACACAGGGCTGAGGCCACCAATGGGACAGCAGGGTGGGCTAAAAGTGAGCCAATGTAATTTTTTTTCTCAGGAGCGGCAGTGGAAGGGACTGACCTGTAGGGGGCACTGTGTATAAAGAATCTGTACAGCAAAAAAAGAAGAAAACTAAGGATTCTATTTGTTTTTTGGCGTGCTTTGTTGATTTCATGTAATCACATGCTGGTGTTGAGACCAATTCAGATGAAAGTATCGTGTGTACTTTTATGGAAAGATAAGATTTGTGTTTTTTTGTTTTGTTTTTTTTGTTCGTTTGTTTTTTTGTTTTTGTTGTTTTTCTCGTCTATATTTCAGATGTCATAGTTCAGAGAGAGCAGAGTGATGTGAAAATTGCTATTCTGATATCTGGCTCTTTAGCTGGCCATACGTCCCTCTGTGTGTGTGTGTGTGTGTGTGTGTGTGTGTGCACATTTCACATTCATATACATCTGCATTTAAGGTGTGTATGTGTAGCTGTAGGTGTGTATGTGTGTGTTACACTCATGTTTATCTGTACACATGAGGTGCAAGCATCTTTCTGTCTTTGTGTGTGTGTGTGTGTGTGTGTGTGTGTGAAGGCGGGTACCATCGTGACCTGTGTCTAGTTCCGACAGTGCCTTTTTATTTCCTCCAATTTTTCTGTTGCCTTGTTTTCTCATCGGCTGGAGTTCCGTCCAGGGTTCCTACACAAATGTGCAGAAAAGTCTAGAAAATGAATTTCTTATTTTTCCAGACTGTGGTGATACAACTACAAAGTTTAATTGTTGTAGTGTACTATCAAATATCACGTGTGTTGATGTAGGTCTGAAGATCTTCATGTCTTTAGGACAGTCATATCACTGTAAAAAAAAAAAAAGAAAAAGAAAAGAAAAAAAGTTAAGAAAACTCCTGATTTCACTTCATTTTTGAGTTTTAAGTCAAACTTTTATGTTTTGAAATAAACTTAAAAAGGTTTTGCCACACTGTAAAACAAAATGCTCAAATTGATTATTTGTAGTAAGTAGTGAAGACTTTTGTTTTTTGTTTAGAGGTTCTACTAACTTAAAAATGTTGAGTGCCAGTAGATTTTCTTTCTTTTGTCTTTATTAAAATTGTAATTTTCAATTAATGGAAAGAGGTCCCTAAAACACAAATATTTAAAGTAATTTTTATTACTATATTGAGTTTTTATGGAACATATATATATATATTTACTTAGAATTTATTCAGTTCAGTTAACAAAACAAAATGTGTGAATGAGCACATGCAACACAAAGTCCAAATATTTAAGCTCTGATAAACTGAAACTTTTAAATTTGTGAACTCAAGGAAGTTGTGTCTGATGGCCTCAATTTTTTTGTTTTATTAGGGTTTACAGTAAGACCTGTAATCTTTGGTTGAATTTTCTTCTTCAGATAAACTTTCTTTTCCTAAAACTCAAAGATTCACGTTTTTCTAATAAGAAAAGCAAGATAATAGGTTGGCAAAACCTTTTTTAGTTTGATTCAGAACTCAAACATTTAATGAGGACAGATGAATTGAATTTATGAGTTTTCTCAGTTTGTTTTTTACAGTGTACTGACATTAACATGTTAAAATCCAAGTTAAGCTAGAGTTAACATTTAGGTTTTGAAAAGCTTTGGGAAAACTACAGAATTTCAGAATGGGAAAAGTGTAGGAGCCCTGAATGCCTCGTTTTCATGGCACATGACACATCCAACATATTGTACATAGGTTTTAATATATTTGAGCGCCCTTTTCTGTAGAAAAAGACACCAGTGCCGCAGTATCCTTTCTCTGTTGGAATCAAACTCGCCCTAAATTCAGAAAATGTACAGAAAATATTAGTTTTAATGGACAGAGACACAAACCTGTTGTGATCTGGTTGCCATTTTGTCAGTTTTGTCGTTGTTTGGTTTCTGTTTGTGCTCTGGGAAAAAGAAGGTTTCTACAACGATGGAAACGGCTTTGAGATTATGGAGAAATGCCTCAGAAATGCCTCATGGGAAGTGATGTTTTTGTACAGGGTAAAACGGACAACCTCAGTACCACTAAGATGACGACAGCGCGTCGAGGATTGATCATCAGGATTGAAATATTTTATATTACTGCTAACAGCGAACGCTTCTCACTGACTGGCACACAAAATGACTGTGAAACCTTTAAGCAGAAGTGTGTCCAGCAGTCCATTGGAAGGACTTCAAGTGTCTCTCTGTGGGTCTATCGGCGTGTTTTATTGAGCTGACAGGACGTGGAGGCTCGAACATTGACTGTCTTGATTGAAAAAACAATAATTATTGTTTGCCATGACAATGCTGTACTCTCTGTCAGTGGTTTTCCTGTGTTGACTATCAGAGGAGAAATCTTTAATGGAGCAAAATTATGTTTAACAACCCCAACAGGTGACTTATCACAGCTGATCGATACTGTCCAATCCCCTGGAGCTAGAGTGGCCTGGAAATAACACACACAATTAAGTCACATTTACAAATAACTGATGAGTTTACCAGCTAATCAGAGCAGAGACCCAACAGAAATGCATCACGAAACCAGCGGGCTCATTAATGTT